>JAVTVY010018251.1:0-72439 GCA_036873755.1 Hanleya hanleyi
TGACCAAGATGACCGACCAACCCATCGGATGAATGTATTCACCCAGGCACTGATAGATTCTCAGAATGCGCAAACAACTATCTGAGGATATGTTGCCTCAACGGTATCCTGGCTTGACCAACGGTGATTAGAATAAACGGTTCAGAGTGAACATGGCCGAAGATGGAACTTTCTGAAATGAAGACTTCTGATTGGACAAGAATACATCTAACGGACAGGAACGAATATGACAGATGCAAATGGTGGCCTCTGATTGGACAAGTCTTCCTGAATTGTAACACCAAGTGGATAGTGGAGATAATGACCAATGTTGCGTTCTTCGTGGTTAAACTGACCACCACCTCCATCGGATGAAAGTATTCATCCATGCACTGATAGATACTCAGAATGCGCAAAAACTATCTGAGGATATGTTGCCTCAACGGTATCCTGCCCGACGATGATTAGAATAAACGGTTCAGATGGCGCTTTCTGAAATGGAGACTTCTGATTGGACAAGAATACATCTAACGGACAGCAACGAATATGAAACATGCAAATGGTGGCCTCTGATTGGATAAGAATCTTCTTGAATTGTAAATATATCCAACGCGGCTCCCCCAGCGTGGGTGTGATGTAACATTGGGAAAAATAAAATATATGAAAAAAACTTCTTGTTGTTGTTGTTCTCTCATGTGTCATCCTTATTGTTGTTGTTGTTCTCTCTCTGGTCTATATCATGGCGTTATGTTAGAGTGTTAAGGTGTAACGACGGGCGTTGACGGGCATCACCGCATTACGAAGATTTAGTGACAATTCCATGGAATATCAGAGCTTCTGAGCTATTTCACCAGGGCGTTGAAGCATTAAGAATGGTGTTGGTGGGCGTTGCTACAAGATGACACCTCACACGGTCCATTTGGACCGCGGATGATCCATCTCTACACCAAATAACATCCTTCACTGCTAAAAAAAAGGCCCACTTTCGCTACAACTTGTACTAATGACGTCACCAATGACGTCACAGATGCTATAAATATCCCTGAAATCAGGGTCTATACTCCGAGAGCTACAACATGATACCCCACACGACGCATTCGCAACGCGGATGGTCCATCTCTACACCAAATACCTTCCTGCACTGCCCCAAAAGGCTCACTTTCGCTAATACTCCTACTGATGACGTCATCGATGACGTCACAGATGCTTCGGACATGCCTCAATTCGGAATGTACACCCCGAGAGCTACAAAATGACACCTCACACGACGCATTCGGACTAAGGATGGTGCATCTCTACACCAAACTCACCCTCACGCACCCACAAAATGTCCACTTTCGCTACTACTCGTACCGATGACGTCATCAATGACGTCACAGATGACGCGGACACCCTCAAATCGGAATGTACACCCCGAGAACTACAAGATGACACCTTCCAGGACGCATTCGAACCGTGAATAGCCCATCTCGACCCCAAATACCTTCATGTACTGCCAGAAAATGTCCACTTTCGCTACTACTCGTACCGATGACGTCACCGATGACGTCACAGATGACGCGAACATCCCGCAAATCGGAATGTACACCCCGAGAACTACAAGATGACACCTTCGAGGACGCATTCGAACCGTGAATAGCCCATCTCGATCCCAAATACCTTCATGTACTGCCCGAAAATGTCCACTTTCGCTACTACTCGTACCGATGACGTCACCGATGACGTCACAGATGACGCGGACATCCCTCAAATCGGAATGTACACCCCGAGAACTACAAGATGACACCTTCCAGGACGCATTCGAACCGTGAATAGCCCATCTCGACCCCAAATACCTTCATGTACTGCCCGAAAATGGCCACTTTCGCTACTACTCGTACCGATGACGTCACCGATGACGTCACAGATGACGCGAACATCCCTTAAATCGGAGTGTACACCCCGAGAACTACAAGATGACACCTTTCAGGACGCATTCGAACCGTGATTAGCCCATCTCGACCCCAAATAACTTCCTTCGCTGCCCCAAAATGGCCACTTTACTTACTACAACCAACTGCGCATGCGCAGATTAACGCGACATGCATTCAAAAACACACCATTCTGACTCTACCCCACACAAGCTTCACTTTGACACCTCACACGACCCATTCGAACCGTGATTAGCTCATCTCTAACCCAACCACACCCCTACATAGCACCCAAAATGCCTGTTTTCTATACTACGGCCAGACTGCGCATGCGCAGACTATTGAAAACGGACGAACCATTAGTGTAGTCAAGTGCTCCTCCACGAGAGCTTCAAAATAAGACATCACTCGACCCCATTGGACCATGAGTGGCCCACCTAGACTCCAACATGTCCACCCCGTATGGGCCTATACACCCATAGCCATGCAGTATAGGCCTCGGTGACTTTTTTCAAAAATTTCACCGATTCGCACGGGAACACTTCCTATCATGTTCTAAATGACGAGACGAGTAAAACGAGACCTCACAACCCTACCGCAAATGTATAGAAGTGGGTTTCCCAGTAGGATAAACATTGAACCTATACCCCAGTATGGGAATATATGAGGCTATATCGTACTTTTTCAAAAATTTCACCGATTCGCACGGGGACACTTCCTATCATGTTCTAAATGACGAGACGAGTAAAACGCGACCCTACAACCCTACCGTAAATGCATAGAAGTACGTTTCCCAGGGGACAAACATCGATCCTATACCCTCAGTATGGGACTATATGAGGCTATATCGTACTTTTTCAAAAATTTCACCGATTCACACGGGGACACTTATCATGTTCTAAATGACGAGACGAGTAAAACGAAACCCCACAACCCTACTGCAAATGCATAGAAGTACGTTTCCCAGGACAAACATCGATCCTATACTCCTCAGTATGGGACTATATGAGGCTATATCGTACTTTTTCAAAATTTCACCGATTCGCACGGGGACACTTCCTATCATGTTCTCTAAATGACGAGACGAGTAAAACGAAACCCACAACCCTACTGCAACAGGTAAAAGTACGTTTCCCAGGGGAACAAACATTGATCCTATACCCTCAGTATGGGACTATATGGGGTTCGGTGAATTTTTTCAAAAATTTCACCGATTCGCACGGGAACACTTCCTATCATGTTCTAAATGACGAGACGAGTAAAACGAGACCCCACAACCCTACCGCAAATGTATAGAAGTACGTTTCCCAGGGGACAAACATCGGTACTATACCCTCAGTATGGGACTATATGGGGTTCGGTGACTTTTTTCAAAAATTTCACCGATTCGCACGGGAACACTTCCTATCATGTTCTAAATGACGAGACGAGTAAAACGAGACCTCACAACCCTACCGCAAATGTATAGAAGTACGTTTCCCAGGATGGTCCTATACCTCCCATACCCCACATAGGCATTTTCCCGTAATTTAGGATAAAGTCCGTATTCCGTATTTTTTCAGGAAAATTTTTACATACACCCACCCTGGAACTAGGGGAAGATAACTCTGTTGATAGACAAGCCCCGTTAAGCCCGGCGACCTATATACCCCTCATACCCCATATAGGCATTTTCCCAGGTTTTTCGATAAAGTCCGTGTTCCGTATTTTTTTTTTCAGGAAAAATTTTACATGCAGCCACCCAGCCATCAAATACCCCTTCACCTAGGCTTCACGTTGATACCTCACTCGACCCCATTCGACCATTAGGGGCTCCCCTAGATGCCAAAACGTCTATTTTCATACCCTTGGGCCACCGCGCATGCGCAGAATGACCCTAATTCAACCCCACACCCAGTCCATCAGATGCCCCTTCATGAATGCTTCACTTTGATACCTCACTCGATCCCATTGGACCATTAGGGGCTCCCCTAGCTCCAAAAAGGCTATTTTCATGCCCTTGGGCCACCGCGCATGCGCAGAAGGCCGATATGTCAACCCCACACCCAGTCCATCAGATGCCCCTTCACGAATGCTTCACTTTGATACCTCACTCGACCCCATTGGACCATTAGGGGCTCCCCTAGCTCCAAAACGTCTATTTCCATACCCTTGGGTCACCGCGCATGCGCAGAATGCCGATATTTCAACCCCACGCCCAGTCCATCAGATGCCCCTTCACGAATGCTTCACTTTGATACCTCCTACGACTCCATTGGCCCATTAGGGACTCCCCTAGCTCCAAAACCGCTATTTCCATACCCTTGGGCCACCGCGCATGCGCAGAATGCCGATATTTCAACCCCACACCCAGCCCATCAGATGCCCCTTCACGAATGCTTCACATCGATACCTCACTCGACCCCATTGGTCCATTAGGGGCTTCCCTAGCTCCAAAACGTCTATTTCCATACCCTTGGGCCTCCGCGCATGCGCAGAATGCCGATAGTTCAACCTCGCGCCCAGCCCATCAGATGACCCTTCATGAATGCTTCACTTTGATACCTCACTCGACCCCATCGGTCAACTAGGGGCTCCCATAGCTCCAAAAAGGCTATTTTCATACCCTTCGGCCGCCGCGCATGCGCAGAAGGCCGATATGTCAACCCCACACCCAACCCATTAGATGCCCCTTCACCTAAGCTTCACTTTGATACCTCACTCGACCCCATTGGACCATTTTATCTAGGGACTACTTTTTCTCCGCGGAAGCTTTTTCCCGAGACCGAATCACCGCCAAAACCGCGGCCAAACCGCATCACCGCGCATGAATACATTTTTTTTTTTTTTTTTTGCCGGAACTTTTTTTTTTTTTGCACACCTCCCCAATAACCCCCCAACCCCCCCAATAACCCCCCAATGCCCGAGTTGTCTCCCTTGCATCCATAGTGTAGAGATAGCGCCACACCCTCAATTGTGACGTCAAAAAAAACATTGGGGGGAAACTGACTTATCTTGCGCGTTGTATACTACTGGGGGCCTCTCATTTTCGTTACCCATAACACTATCTGGCCTGAGCGATTTGGGACCTGTCCAGGCCTGGGGAGGGGAGGGGCATTTCTGCCCCGCTCCCCTAAATAGCTGGTACCCCACAGGGTTGTCATTTTGAATTTACCCTTGATCCTCTGCACGGAGGTTTTGCAAATAGACTCAAAATGACCCTAATATAATAAACTACAAAGTCAAGGCGTGTTTAGCTGGCAATTGTTTGCCGTTCCGAAGATAGAACAGAAAGTTTAGTAGGAAGGGAGGGCCATAGCGTCATCTTTTCGGAATCCATTTTTCGTCTATTTCTTGGAACTATTTTCCGATTTTTGTTTTTGTTTTAGATATATTCTCTCAAAACCTAATTATTATAATATAGAGAATAATTACTTTTGGTAAAATAAAATACTTTCAGGCCATTTTATACAAAAAAAAACGGCGGACATAAATTACGACTTTCTGAGGACACCATGTGGTCACCATTTTAAATTATTGCGTGGTCCGTTGCACCTAGGATTATGCGCGTAGTCTCAAAATAAAGCCAGTTAACATTGCAGAAATTTCTAAAAGGTCAGATAGGGTTAAAATGCGCCCGCTCCAGAAGTCCGTGACTAATGTCGATGTGTAAAGTGTTGGTGTTCCTCAGGTCAGATATGGTTAAAATATGACCGCTCCAGAAATCCGTGACTAATGTCGATGTGTGAAGTGTTGATGCCCCACAGGTCAGATAGGGTTAAAATGTGCCCGCTCCAGAAATCCGTAACGAATGTCGATGTGTGAAATGTTGGTGCTCCTCAGGTCAGATAGGGTTAAAATGTGCCCGTTCCAGAAATCGGTAACTAATGTCGATGTGTGAAGTGTTGGTGCCCCTCAGGTCAGATTAGGGCTAAAATGTGCCCGCTCCAGAAATCCGTAACTAATGTCGATGTGTGAAGTGTTGGTGCCCCTCAGGTCAGATAGGGTTAAAATGTGCCCGCTCCAGAAATCCGTAACTAATGTCGATGTGTGAAGTGTTGGTGCCCCTCAGGTCAGATAGGGTTAAAATGTGCCCGCTCCAGAAATCCGTAACTAATGTCGATGTGTGAAGTGTTGGTGCCCCTCAGGTCAGATAGGGTTAAAATGTGCCCGCTCCAGAAATCCGTAACTAATGTCGATGTGTGAAGTGTTGGTGTTCTTCAGGTCGGATTGGGTTAAAATGTGCCCGCTCCAGAAATCCGTAACGAATGTCGATGTGTGAAATGTTGGTGCCCCTCAGACTAGATAGGGTTAAAATGTGCCCGGTCACGAAATCCGTGACTAATGTCGATGTGTGAAGTGTTGATGCCCCACAGGTCAGATAGGGTTAAAATGTGCCCGCTCCAGAAATCCGTAACGAATGTCGATGTGTGAAATGTTGGTGCCCCTCAGGTCAGATAGGGTTAAAATGTGCCCGCTCCAGAAATCCGTAACTAATGTCGATGTGTGAAATGTTGGTGTTCTTCAGGTCAGATAGGGTTAAAATGTGCCCGGTCACGAAATCCGTAACTAATGTCGATGTGTGAAGTGTTGGTGCCCCTCATGTCAGATAGGTTTAAAATGTGCCCGCCCCAGAAATCCGTACCTAATGTCGATGTGTGGCGTGTTGGTGCCCCTCCGGTCAGATAGGGCTAAAATGTGCCCTCTTCAGAAATCCGTAATGTCGATGTGTGAAGCTGTCAGAACGCCTAGCAATACAGTTTATCACCATTCGTTGTAGGTATGTTTTTCGGAAGCTTTTGAAGTAGATGTTACCAAGACCATGTACAAACTGGGGTGTAAACACTCATCGGTAAGTACAAATATTCAATGAAGACATTTATAAACAAGCAGCAAATGACAACTGCTTTTTATCCATTTCACTGCTAAAGGCTTCATCGTGAGCTGTTATCGGAAACTAGTACACATATCTTTGTTTTCCTGTTGACATGGAAACAGTCGATCATACGAAAGAATGGTGGACGCGTTCAAGGGAGTTAACCAATTGACGCAATTCTCAGCGGAGGAATAATCTGTACAGTGGTCGAGGCTAACCTATGCGATAGCCAAACACCACAGCACATAATAACAGGGTTTGGTCATATTTTGCACAACTTCGAAAAAAACATGAAGAATTTTTTCATCACCGTCTGTGAAAAATGAGAACGTCTGCATCTTCGGGAAATGATATAGTTCCCTGCTGGCGTTAGCCGAATTTGTTATTAGCCATTTTAGAGCAAACCAAAGAGTTCTTTAATACCTAGTCGACAAAAATCAGCAAAGCATAATGCTTCAACACGGACTATACAACGTTTTTCAAACTTGATCCTGAAGAAATTTCCTCCAATATTCACATCTTTAAGATATATACAGAGGAAAGCCAATATATTATACAAAACTTCGCCCACATAGCTTCATTTCATAAAACGTTTTGGGTGTATACGGCCTTCTAATAGGGATCTGAGGTAAACTGCTTGTTGCCAGTCAGACGAGGTGATACATATCCAGAGCGTGTGCCTAGATTTATGTCTTCTATAGAGTTACATGTGCCAATATAGATAAACATCAATTTTATCTTGGGTAATATACATCACTCGAGTCGAATCGTGTTCAGTAGACGCCGATACATACCTGTACATAATTATTCGTAATTATTTGTAACATTGAAATTAGAGGATAAATTATCCATAGTTTCCTCACCTGCAGTCATTGTTCGCCTTATGCAGCAGAGTGTCGATACATGGCTTGCATGAGAAATGTTGTTATTTCAGTCATTCCTATTTTCCCTTTGAGAAATTTGTCTTCATAATCATGATGATAGCAATGGAAGGAAGATATGTCTGATATATGGCACCGCTCCTAGGTCTTTTCCTGAGTTAGTATTTCACCATTGACACGAAAATTCGTTTACCCATAGGTATGTAACTCTACAGACCATATAGTGGACCCACACGAGATCAATGGTGGAGTGGAGAGCCCAGTCTGTGCGATCTGCTGTACGGGGAACTTCTGTAATCAGGAGATAGCGTGTGACAGTGAGCTTCTAAATTCACATATTTATACACTAGAATTTAGTCTTCATTTATTAACAGAACCGTTTGCTATGTTTCGTTCATGTCTCGGAAGATAGATGGGAAGATATGTTTACATGTATTGATTTGGCCTCCAACCATCCCATAGGACAGGTGTCCGTTCTGAGTTGTGGAGACCCCAGTTTCTAACACTCTCACAGTCGGGTCCTTCCCCGTCAAACCGGCATCCCTTACTATTACATGTGCCTTCATGTTGCTGTGTTGAATGCTCAAGTGTGACGCCTGCATGTAGCTCATGAGCTCTACCTGAAAAGCAATTGCAAATTGTATAGATAACTTTAGAATTTAGTGACGGCTATTGTTGGTCATATTCATTGTCCAAACATAGGTTCATCACTACGAACCGGGACAGATTCTGGATCAAAATTTCATCTAGTGTCGCAGTGATATGTAAATAAGCAAATAAAGCCCTACGTAAATACCACATGTATATGTAATAATGTGTAATAGCGTTATAACATCATCGACTTCCTGTATCTACCAGTATATGAGCTATTTCATGAATGCGCATGTACACGTAAAAATTGAATATATATTTTACAGGATCGCAGTCCACAACATCCTCGCCGTCTGTCACGCCTCCAACAACTTCGGGTAAGGATTATGTGTTGTAATTAAAACTACAACATGGGGTTACCTCCCTTCGGTCATAGTTGGTACCCCTGGTAACCCATCGTTGAAGCAATGGCGTCAGGAGGAGATACCACAACATCCAGGAATTCAAGTGATCTTGGGGATGACGTTGGAATGAATGTAGTCATGAGAATATCTGCCAGTGAGCCATATGATTATTCATCAGATACCTCGTTATATTTGCCTGCCATCATTATATGTTCTCGCGTAATTATTGTCTTCTCCGAGTAGGTATGTTACCATGAAATTTACCATGTGTACAGAGAATGTCGACGTCAGAGAATGATGGCAAACTCCAACTGAGCTTCTATGAAACAAATTAAAGCAGATTGAGTCCAACACTTTCTGTGGTTCACTCTGACCAGAGACCAGTCAACGTCATTCCTCGCAAGATACATTTTTTTAGAGTCGTCTGCTCTCACCTCTCCCAAATGGAGTCGCTCTACCGTCACCCCTCTTTTCACTGGGGTCGATCTATTCTCATCTCTCTCGTTGTAGTCGCTCTACCCTCACCTCTTCCCAACAGAGTCGCTCTACCGTCATCTCTCCCCATTAGAGTCGATCCACCCCTACCTCTCTCTGCACTGGAGTCGCTCTCCTCTCGCCTCTCCCCATTTGAGTCGCTCTGCCGTCACCTCTTTCCATTACAGTCGCTCTACCCTCACCTCTCTCTCCACTGAAGTCGCTCTACCCTCACCTCTCTCTCCACTGAAGTCGCTCTACCCTCACCTCTCTCTCCACTGAAGTCGCTCTACCCTCACCTCTTCCCACTAGAGTCGCTCAACCGTCACCTCTCCCCACTGAAGTTGATCTACCCTCAACTCTCTCTCCACTGGAGTCGCTCTTCCCTCACCTTTCCCCATTGGGGTCGCTCTACCGTCATCTCTCCCTGTTGGAGTCGATCTAACTTCACCTCTCCCCACTAGAGTCGCTCAACCGTCACCTCTCACCATTTAAGTTGATCTACTCTCAACTCTCTCTCCACTGGAGTCGCTCTCCCCTCGCCTTTCCACATTGGGGTCGCTCTATCGTCACCTCTCCCAAATGGAGTCGCTCTACCGTCACCTCTCCCCACTGGAGTCGCTCACCTCACTCTCCACTGGAGTCGTTTTATTCTCACCTCTCCCCGATGGAGTCGCTCTACCCTCATATCTCCAGAATGAAAACGCTCCACCTCTCCCGAATAGAATCGCTCCACCCCTTCCTCACTGGAGTCGCTCTTTCCTCACCCCTCTCTTTGAGAAAAAAGTCCACCCTCACCTCAGCTCATTCGCGGAATCGCTCTACCCACAATTCTTTTCGGGGAATTGCTCTTTCCCCTCCTCTGTAACCCTCTGGAGTCGCATCGTTCTACCCTCCCCCCCCCCCTCTCCCCCCCTCGCTTAATCTCTCTCCAGAAGTCGCTCCACTCCCATTTCATTAGAGATACCACGGCATGGACTAATTCAAAAGTGAAAGTTATTTGTTTTCTATCTCTAGACATGTCAATACGATGCAAGCAGTGTAAAGGATCGAGTACCTGCTCCTCAGTAGCAGCAAGCCCATGTCCTGTTGACAAGTCATTCTGTATGGAACACGTTTATGATGATGTTAGGACAATGCAAAGAAGCGTAAGTTACAGGTACGACACATATTGCAAGGAAATTTTTCAAAAGATTGGCAAAGGGGATTGCAAGATGTGGATTGTGAAAAGTTCTTTCCATCCAAATATTCTTTTAATGGATATGTTACGGTTACATAGGGATAAACTCTTTTGTGTGTGACGGTAATAAAATCGGTTTTTGTTTCACTCTAACGACTGCAAAATTACACTTTTCTTGAAGTTTACATACTGAAATATCAGCTTCGCAAAAACCGTGATGATGAATTGCATACGAATGGAAATTCTATTGATCAAATTGTGCTCCCCGACATATTCTAGTAGTTTTGAGACATTTCTAGAAAGGATTTTCTCTTGTAACACAAATTCGAAGCCGAAAGGCAAAACCATTCTTGTGTTTTTCGAAGAATAAAATTTCCTAATTTATGGTGTGGCAATATTATTTGGTTTTAGTTGTCATATTTTTGCAAAAGGAGAAAACCCTTCTTATAAATGCCTGAAAAAAAACAAAATATGCCTAGGAGCTCATTTTGATCGATCATATCTCCATTTTTATACAATTGAACTATGTAATCTTCAAGAAAAATCTTACCCAGGTTTTGGGTCGGAAAAAGAGATGACACGTGACATATTCTTTGTAATTCTGCATGCATAGTCCATCTTACCACAAGATGTTTCCGTCTTGTGTTTAGCCCAACGAAACTATTCTTCGACCTTGACTACATTCGAGCTGATGTGAATATGCCTAAATACTACGAAACCCGAACTAAATAAACTTCACTTATTAACCAATTATGGGCCATGGCCCGTGCTTAGATGCTTATGTCTTGAGGGTAAACTTTGCACACAGCCATTTAAAAGGATTTTTTCCGTTATACGTATACGATTATGATGTGATACACCTTGGCTTGGCCTGAAATTCAATCTAATTCCAAGAACATGACTCCAGTTCCATCCCTTAAAATCACATTTTCGTCCAGTAGCGTCTGTGGTCACCCAACTCTCGGGTGTTACCATGTTTGTACTTGGTTACGAAGAGGAAGATTTCTTGATCTAACCAATGTAGAGCTAAAGCAAGTCAACTACATCGTATAACGACGAGGATTCGAGTACCTGCACTACGTGCAGTTGTTATTACCACTATTTCCTTCGAAAAACGAGGAAGATTTGTCTGAATTAAACACGATTACTGTGTGCGATGCAGGACCATGAGAAGCAGATCCCATACTAGTAGCTCGGGATGAATATCACTTTGTCTGTATAGCATCCGTGCGTGAATTTGGCAGCGATAAACTGAGTTTCTCAGCATTCGGGATATCATTGAGTCATTCGGGATATCTTTGATAATTTATACCCCTCTCGACCATGACCAAACAGAAAGTTACTGATCTCGAATTTGTCTATGATGTGGCGTTGGGGCACACGCACCTTGGAATAAATAATCAAAGATCCCTACGTGAAACATCGGACGTTTCATCATCAATATATTCAAGACTGACATGCCTTAGCATGACAGTGGTACAGAACTCCGTGCATTATTTTCCAACATTATTGGAAACGGCTGTTTTGGTGTCCGGTTCTACGTTGTGAGGGTCTTGCTTAACCTGACCATTGTTAACTATTACGATCCAGATTTGTGTCTCTACAAATCGTTAGAGAACGGCTATTTGATACTGGGTCTGCAGCCTGTCAAGAAAATTTCTCTTAAGATATAGGTTTCAGATCCGACATTCAATATTCACCCGTCGCTCACAAAATAATTTTCTCTTCAATAATCGCAAGACCGAATATTAACCCTACCTGGCCTGGGGGGGGGGGGGCCATTATGACCCCCCCCTACCAAACTTTCTGCGCTATATCCGGAACGACGAGAAATGAAGTGCTGAAACTCCGGGACTTTATAGTTTATCATATTGGGGTCATTTTGAGCCCATTTGCATAACCCCTGAGCAGAGGATCATGGTAAATTCAAGATGGCGGCCACGTGGGGTACCAGAAAAGTGATGTTTTTGTCACATTTCTTCAAAATTTCTGCTTTTCCGCGATGAAAAATGGGCAAAAACTATTTTATTTCAGATTACATTAATATTTACTAATTTATCATGCAGTTTTTGCGTAGAAATTGCATAAATCAAAAATTCGGAAAATCCGACCGAAAAATCGACCAAAAAATGCCGTCACTGTGACGTCATCAAAGCGGCCATCTCGTATTTTTTTTACATTTTCTGGTAGAACATCAAAGCGGCCATCTTGTATTTTTGTACATTTTCTGGTAGAGTGTGGTAAGTTTCAGCCCCCTAGCTCAAGGGATAAGGAAAATAATTAGGGGGGGCCATTTCGGCCCCCCTCCCCCCCAGACCTGGACAGGTCCCAAAAAGCCCAGGCCAGATAGGGTTAATTGAGATCTCTTGAGATTTTTGGCAAATTGTCGCCATGTTTGAGGTACGGCGCATTACAATTAGCGACTGAATAACTGCTTGATTTCTGGTTGAAATCATTCTTTGATAGGGTATATTTTCACGACTGAAACACTATCTCGACTCAATCGTTTTCAGTCGATGGCGCTAACTGACGGCTGTTATAACTCAACAGATATGCACCCGATCATCTAACTATATAGTGTGTTATTATTGATTTGCAACGACAAATGCAACATCAAATTGATTAAATCTTCAAAATTATTTTCCATTTGCAGACCTAAATAATGCAGTGACGTACAGCGGCAAACACTTTCGCTGTTCTAGATCAGTACCACGCCAAGAACCCTTGCGATTCACAAGAACGTTTGCCTCGCGATAGGCGACATATCGTGTACGGACGAACCTATATCGCGCGAGATTGGTGTTTTCTATTATTCTCGCCCTTGGGGGATAAACGATAGATGACAATGCTTCCAAAGGAACACAGCTGTCTCAACAATATCGAATTCAACCATTAGTTTTCTGTCTTACCCGGGGCTAGGAGCCCTATGAGCAACGTGTTTTGCGAGGTCTTTGTGATCGCCATATGTACAGTCACATTCGAAGCGCGACTGAGATACACTACTCAGGAAAATATGGAAATCGCCTGGGAAAACAGTGTTATGGACTAGACAATATGAACACCATGACGCCTTGTTGGTATCATTGAAAACAGTTGACCTCTTTTCTTGCAAGAAACTAATTTGTGTTTATATAAGTTTGACACTCATAAGGTCTTTGGAATGCGGTGTTTCGTTTATGAACGAAAAATTCTTCATGGACGGCTTTTGACTGACGATTGCATGCTTCATTTGTTTTAATTTGAGGTCCCAATTCCAATTTTATTTTTCCAATGGAGTCAGAAGGGACGAGCAGCAATTATCTCATAAACAAGACGCGAGTCTCTCATGCGCACTACTCCAATCAGTGAGAATCCACGTCGGGGTTACTTTCTTTGTCATGTCGAGATCCTAGAAATGAAACGGGACAAGATTTTCAAATTTGTGTCCCACATTTATAATTATCATAATATGTCTTTCAGATTGAGTGCTAATCTACATTTCTTTCTTTTGCAGCTGTGCTGATGAAGAGGAGTGCTACAACACATGGTGGAAAACGAGTTCAAAGGACTTCTTCTGTCAGCAGCTGCCAAATCGAGCAACAGGCATAGAACGAGATTGTCATTTCTGCTGTACTACTTCCGGGTGTAGCGACGTTGTTCCCCCTGAACACAGAACGCTTTACGACGGCACTAATCACATGCCTTGATTCTATATGTGTTCGCTCTGACATTGTCACCCAAAATGTCAATAAATGTTTGGATTTGTGTACTATGAAACTCGGACTTGCATCTTTGTTGGGTTTTAATTTTTATTATTAGTAGCATTATCGTTACTCATTTAAATAGAATATCGATAATCAGTCTTAATTAAACGCAAATAATGACCCGTTAAAAGAACCAGCGCATAAGCTTAGGCTGGTTACTTCCCTTCCTTTTCAACAGGAAGGACAGGTGGCTCTTACCATTCGGTTGTCAAATTGTATCTAAATCTAGACCACTCGACACAGTTTGGTACTATAATGTAGGACATAGTACCTCGATACGCACTGCTAGGCATCCCGAAACTCCGAACAGCGTATGTTAGCTGTCTGACTTCCGTGACCAAGGAGATCAGCTTGAGACGAAAAACCATGAGAAACAACTCAAATTAGAAGAGATCTATCGGGGATAGAAATATCCCTTTCATTTTTGTATATATTTTATCTCACGACAGGGAAAAAATACAACGAGGACTATGTGAGCGGAAACACATCATATAGCATGTGGCCATGGTGTGCTACACATGAGGCGAATCACGGTTTACACATTGGTGATGTAAAATGATACACCATTAATGCGCGAGGCACTATGACTTCGACGGAATAGGCCGAGCGGTCCCGAATGAATCTAGACACGACTCGAGGCATTTCGACAATCGCCGTTTGCACCCACTAAGTATAAACACTTTGCTTGTTTCTGGTTTAAAATTGGTTATGAGTGTTCTACTTTATCTGGTTTAGTCTCGATATTAACTCCGTGTTTCAGCAAAAAGAGAAGAAAATGCCCTTTCCTTTGAGAGAAGGAGCAGTTACCCAGTCTAACAATATATCGTGGGAGGTATCTGTTTAGCCGACAGTACATCTCCCGATACGATGAGACCAAACCCACGTAAACCTGCAAACATAAAAAATATATGTAATTGGAGCGATATGCAAGAGGTGCGAAAAAATGACGACGTCTGGTGACTAAAAAGCAACCATATGATTCGATAGGAAAGCATCTCTCGGCATCTGGCATTCAGACCCGAGAATACGGTGGATTCTCGGATGTAGCCTTAGTATCTCAGCCACAGCAATTCATGTGGAGACTACAAAGTATCCACAGGGCCCCTAGCACCGGCTTAAGCGGAATCAGGAGCTACATAGGAGTACGCATGTTAGATTAGTCCTTGTAGGGTTAGATTTCCAGCGATGGTAAATAAAAATCCACAAATTTAATCTACAAAATTCAGCTATATTTTCTTGGATTATCTTAGGTATCGACGGATGTTTGAGAGCGAAGCCTACATCTTACCACGGCGACTCGAGCACAGTCACCGATGGTTCCCTCTGGTGCCGCTAAGATGATTATGGTACCGTAAAAATGGGAGTAAAATATTTTCGCCAGCGTTGACAACTGGTGGCTGGACTGGAAGGATCTAGAGCAATGTTTCAACAATATGACTGTTCATTCCATAAATGGTTTCCAATTAGACGGAGTTAGAGATCAGACATGGTAAAATTTTGAGTTGATTCGTCCGATATTCACTGTTGGAGCATTTATGCTTTTGTCGAGGCTAGTTCGTCTGCGTCAGACGGGCTGGACAATTTGTCTGCTTGTCAGGACTATTGTGGGGTATTTTGTTTGTGTTATACACGTATCGTTGACCAATTTGTCAGTTTTTGTTCTGTCTATTCAATTTACAGTCCTGGGTAGTGGGCGTTAGTTCTGTCGTCACCTTGCCTTAGTTTTAGGCGTGAGGATTCCTTTGGGGCTACATGTGTGCTGGGAGGATATATATTAAACTTTACTACCTTTGTGTTGAGAGGCTCCCTTTGAAGGCTATTTGATTAACTTTTCTCCCTGTGTGCTGAAAGGCTTATTTCGGGAGCTATTCATGGAACGCCTGTGCTGAGAAATCTGTTACTATTCATCGATTTATGTTATATTTATTTACAACTTTACTTTTTTCAAATAAAATTTGTTGAGGCTCATCAGTGGGGTGATTTTTCTTCCTAGTGCTATGGCAAACAAAGTGTTTGAAAGGGCACTGGGCCTAAAACTATTAGGACTAGATGCCGCCAAGCTGATTTATATCTATCGCACTTTACAAAAGTCTGTCTGATCAGGATCGACTGTCCTTTATGGACAAGTGCTGGTGTCAACGCCTTCTGAATTGTGACGGTACGAAATGAATGGACCAAAGATGTTCTCTCGCACGATATTTTAGATACTTACAATTAGTAATGGTCGTTTCCAGGAGATTGAACCCAAGAATGTAATTGTCAAAATAAAATGACACGTTGAGATTTCAAACATTGATATTTTTCTTAAGTTCTTAACATTCATGCCGAGTTTTATACTTTTGACAGAAATTTGAAAACTGGGGTTAGGAGGGTGTGGATGTCTGGTATCAAAACCACTCTTCCATATATAATTCTGCTTGGAGGTTTTAAGCTTGCTTTTTGGTACAGGTTAATACATTCTACATTTGCAGGTCAGGGAAACATTCCACGCACGCACCTCTGTTCCTTGTCCATCTATCTATTGCCCTGTGGTAGGGCCAATTCCTTGTACATGGACCAGAAATCCTGGCGCTCGCCCCGTCCATTCCTTGCGCTGGTGAAGTATTCCATGTCCTCGTACAAAGTTTCATGCGCTCGGACAAATTTTCACCGATATAATGACTTCTTGAAGGAACTGGTGCATTACTTCACGAGCACATGGAATGGATGGGGCACGCGCCTGGATTTCTGGTCCATGTACGAGGAATTGGCCCCGGGCACAGGTAAATAGATAGATGGTTAAGGAACTGAGGTGCGTGCGTGCATTTGAGAAGAAGAAAATCACATGAAATGGAATTGTCCATTTCAAATTAAATACCTGAAATTTGGTTAGGCGGGACATTTGAAATGGGCATGTAAGAAATCTAGACTGGTGCCTATAAATTCTGAGGAAGCTGATGGTCCGATATGCAGAAATGGCCAGAAATCTCCACAAAAAGAACCTTGTATTCAATTAAATCCAGGGCAGAGGTATCCTGTTGTTTGAGAAACTGTCGAGCAACCTAAAAGTTTGTGTGATAGCATTTGGTCAATAGTAGGTCCTGATGACAAAATCTCAAGATAACTTCTAGGCTTGGTCAGGAGAAGAAGATAGATATATGTGTCAGATCCGTCATCCATTGGGAATCCGTCGTCAATTAAGAGTTTTCAAAGGTCCATAATCCAAAGACCTGTTTCATTTAAAATATTAAAACCTAAGTTAACATAATCGAACCTTAAAAATTAAATTGGAGTCCCTTGAAAGATAAAAGTGGTGAACAGTTTTCAATGACACGGACAAGACAGATTTTCACTTCTCTTTGGTTAGAAAGATGTTGATAATTCCAGTGATAAAGCTTGTCCACATAACAAAAAGAATAAAATGAACGAAAGTCAGGATGCTTTGTTAGATTATCAAGAGTCTAAAGTCAATGAGTCTGTTGAGATTGTGGATCCAAAAACAGCTCCGGTTCGGAATTATTTGTCTAAAGTACAGAAAGAATGCTCAGCAAGGATATACTGCTATACTCGTTGTGATCATCGTAGTGATCATACACCTTTGCATTCTGATGGTAACCATGGTAACTTCAACTTAACGCCAGATACTGAATTGATAGCTGAGTTCACTAGATATGATTGTAATAATGAGCTGCACATAGAAGATGAAAAGGAAGATGAAGATGAATATGATAGTTCTATTCAAGAATAAATTCACATTTGAACTTCAATCCTGGTGCCGATGTGATTGCGGAGCTCACTGATGATGAAGCTAGCAAGGAGCTGCCCATGGAAGATGAAAAAGGAAGTGAAGGGGGAAATAGTAGTTCCATTCCCAACACAGGTACACCTTAGAACTCCACCCTCACAATAGCATGGTTGCTAAACACAAGAGGAAAACTCTTGGGCAGAAGAGAGAACAAGAAATTTATGGCAATAAAGATGAAGGTATAAAGCAGTTGCGAGACGGTCAGAACAAGTATCGGAAAAACCAGAGGAGAAGATCTTTAATTGAACGTACATAATGGCTAAGTTGACACTCTATTTCTTAGTCTTTGCGGTCTTGTGTGTTATTTCTTTATATAGACTAAAATGGCCCAGTCTTCAGCATTCCTCCAATGGAATTGCAGAGGAATTTAGCCAAATTTAAATGAGCTTCAGTTCTCAGCTAAGGGTTATGAACCGTCGGCTCTCTGTTTGGGTGAGACATTTCTCAAAGAAACAAATCAAAATAAATTTGAATTACGTCAATATATACCTTATCATTCGTACGCTTTGGAGGAGCATGGAAGGGCTGCAGTCGGGTCATTAAACTTATTGAAATGGGTGTTTTACATGGTTCCGGTTGATTTAAAGACGGATTTACAAGCTGTAGCAGTTCGTGTTACTTTGAATTCCGTTATCACATTATGCACGATATACATACCTTCTTCTGACGGTCTCTGTCTTGGTGAACTCTCCAAACCATGCTTATTGATGGGTGATTTTAAAGTATTTTTTGTGACGCCAAACGAAAAGTTCTAGAAGACCTTATTTCAAACAATTATGTGTGTATCTTCAATGACGGTTCTAAGAATGCTCACATCCAAGTAAAGAAACCTATACAGCATCTTAATTCGTTACCTTCCTTTACTTAAAGAATGTATTACTGTACTAAAGCCGTTCATTCAGCTGATGATCCTCCTTGATCAAGATGTGATTTTAGAAAAGTTATTTGGCTCAGATTTGAAACTGTTTTCTGCAAAAACTATACAAATAGACTTGTTTACAGATGTCCCAGATCCTGCTCAACTAGTCTCAGATCTGCCTATTGAAAGTGCTGAGAGAGTTACGCATATTAAAGACATGGTTCAATGACAACTGTAAATAGGCCACAAATATTTAGGAAAAAAATTTGAAAGATGTCATAGTCACCAGATCTAAAGTCCGTAGAACCTTCAAAAAGAACAAACGTACAATACAATATAATATTTATTTAGTTTCGGTTTTGTTACAAAGAAACTATAGTTATGAAGCTAATATCATCGAGATTAAAATAATACGATGATTAAAACTATAAGTGATATTTATTATGAGATCAGTTCATAGCTGACAAATCAAGTATTGCAAATAAGCTGGGCGAAACGATGGCTAAAATCTCATCGTCAGATAATTATGTTTCAAAAGTTGAAAGAAATGAAAGAAAAGAAGAAAATTAAGTTTTCCTCTCCTAATAATGGAGATTATAACGACGAGTGCTCATTCACCCCCATAGCTCATTCACCCCCATGGGTTCATTCACCCCCATGGGTTAGTTTATAGGGATAGGGAGATCGCGTGCCCTTTCTATACTACTCATCGCGCACTACTCATCGCGCCCATTCTACTGTAGGGTGCAAGCCTGGCCCATGGAATCTCAGGTAGCGAAAACCCCAGGTCTCTCGCCCCACCCTATCTCACGCCACAACTATAGGGATAGGAAGTTCGCGTGCCTTTTCTATACTACTACGCATCGCGCATGCGCAGTCGACCCATTCTACTGTAGGGTGCAAGCCTGGCCCATGGAATCTCAGGTAGCGAAAACCCCAGGTCTCTCGCCCCACCCTATCCCGCGCCACACCTATAGGGATAGGCAGATCGCGTGCCCTTTCTATACTACTACTCATCGCGCATGCGCAGTCGATCCATTCTACTGTAGGGTGCAAGCCTGGCCCATGAAATCTCAGGTAGCGAAAACCCCAGGTCTCTCGTCCCACCCTATCCCGCGCCACACCTGTGCGACCCGCTGTGCAATGAGTAAAGTGGAGGAGGAGGAGGAGTAGGAGTCGGACACGCCACGGATTACACTAGGGAGATATGTTTCAATTGATGGGCTTTATACCTATCTTGAGAAAGCTAATGATTCTACTCTCGGACCTGATAATATTCATTTCCCAGAATTCCAGAATTTCCTTATTGTCCATATTTGACAGAGTTTGGCTGACGGAGAATTTTCCATCTTATTTATTGTCATTGTTTATACCCGTTCGAAAACCTTGTCGTGATCGTACAGTCCCAGGTAACTATCTAAGTGTGTTTGTATAAAAGAATGGAAAGTTTGAATAATGATATCCTTGATTGGTACGTAGAAACCGGAAATAGGCTCACAGATATCCAAGCTGGTTTCTTTAAAAATAAAAATACCACTGATCATTTAGTTCGATCAGAGTCTTGTGTCAAGAATGCTTTCGTCAAAAATAAGCAGGTCGCGTCTATCTGTTTTACTTAGAAAAAGCTTATGATACTATCTGGAAATATGGGATTTTTGAAGACCTTCATACTATGGGATTGAGAGATCGCATACTATGGGATTGAGATATCGTTTGCCCATTTTACAAGTGTATCCAAGTTTTTAAACAATGGGCAGTTCCAAGTTCGGTACAACCATGTCTGTTCATTTCCATCAAGCACAGGGTGTTCCACAAGGCAGTATTGGTATACAGATATGTTTAATATCAAGATCAACAGCTCAGCGGGAGATTTGAATAAATCCGTTGATGGTTCGCTCTTTATCGATGATTTCAACATATCGTGCAAAGGTGTGCATAACATTGAGAAAACGTTGCAACTTTGTCTAAATGAGATCCAGAAAATGGCTTCAAGTTCTCCAACTCTAAGACAAATTCTATACACTTTTACAGAAAGTATAAACCTCACAAAGATCCAGAACTTTTCTTAGGCGGAAACGAGATCAAGGTAGTAAAAGAAGGTAAATTCATGGGGATCTTGTTTTTGTCCCTTATTAACGGTCTAGAAGCTAAATGCACAAAAGCTCTTGATCTGTTGGAGGTGGTTGCCGGACTTAAGTGGGGAGGAGATGAGAAAAGACTTTTTGATCTATATCCATCATTTGTTCGTTCTAAACTTGATTATGGCTCTACAGTCTACAATGGTGCTTGCAAGTCCAACTTTTTACATCCAATACACCAGGAATCGCTAAAACCACGGGTATCTCTATCCTAGCCCCTGGTACGCTTGCATGGCAATGTATCGTGTTCAACGTGAAGCAAAATCATGGATATATTGACCAATCAGATGACTTGTTTACGGCGACCAAGGCGACCGTGACAAGAGATTCGAAAGCACCATAACTTGTGGGATATACCCGGTTGCAGATAAACACGCACATTTTCAACAACCATGAACATTATTAAATATAACAGAAACATAGTTTAAAACAAAATCTATTTGAAGAAAAAATAAACTCATTCATCTACCATCAAACATCCAACAAGCCAGGCAAATGTAAGGGAACACTGAAACTTTAAAGGCGGTCCGCGATGTCAGTGTATCCGACCTCACCTTCCCACTGAAGGACTTGAATTGGGTGAAATAACGCACGGAATTCTATAAAATTTCACTGATCTATCTATTAGTATTTTATTGTTATGTATATAGTTTACATTCGGTATCAGCGAATAGTTTAGCACAGAAAGTAAAACCCTGACGTATTATTTTACCATCAGCGCAGTAACTGGAATGTAGGCGGAACGCGGTCTGCTATGCAAGTTGGTCAATGGTTCGCCTTTGGCTCACGAATAGAAACCTTGACGTGAAGATGCATGGATTATGGCTTTGTCTCTGAACATCACAGAAAGGCAGATGAAGAGTAAAGGTTAATTAAACGCAACATTAAAAGAGTGAAAAACGATGCCGGCGTACTGACTAGAAGTCATATGACCCCACAGACAAATATACTGACTGCATATTTCTGAAACCATCACAACGACCTGTGATGATTTGCATTCCAGCCATGCTTTGATTGTAAGCTGTTCATGTGGACATATGGAATTGGCATGACTACACGGCCCCTAGCACCGGCTTGAGCGGTATTAGATACAAATATTTCAGAGTCATTTATCGGAAAATAATGTACTATGTGACCGCCAGTTTGACCGAAACTGTCAAAGATAGATTCCCTTTCAGCTCAGCATATATGGGCTTCATGTGACCCATTAGTAAATAAGATGTTTACTTGCAGCAATTTAAAAAGCCATTCACGGCGAGTCAAAGCATGCGGATGAGCATATTCACCGATAATAGAACATTTGTGTTATTCCCAACTGACAGATTCTATCAATAAATTTATGAATTGAAATATTTCAAAAAGAACTAGAGCAACCTATTGCCTTCACTTAGGTTGGTCTGTACCTGCGTACTGCAGGTCGGGATCCCGGACACGAAGTTGTGATTGTAGGTACATGTAACACCCATTTGTATAGGCTATATTTGAGAGGGGGTGTTGTAATTAGTCGTCACGTACACTCTCAAATCTAATGTGTATAAAAAGTACACAAAATGTGTACATTTGTACAAAGTCACTGTGGCAAAAGTTATAATGCACAGTGGTGTGTACATTTTAATGTGTATCTGTTCTATACAGAAATGTGTACAAGATATACACAAGTGTGTGTATGTGAGTATTCGTAATGTGTACGTGACAAACGCATGTGTATATCACATATATTCTAACCTTGTTCACCCTTAAATATATCAAGCGAATCGTTAGGAAAAAACTGTTAAAGAATGTTCAATGGCAAAAAGTGAAACACATTACTAAGCAATGGAATTATATGAACTAAACAGTTGAAGACCTATCGTAAGGCAGTGAAGCGCGAGCTAGACGGAGGTAAACAAAAGAAAAACAACTCCAACGACTCTGCTGACAATCTTTCCCGAGCCTGGCAATCAATCCTTGCCCAACTAAGGACGGGATGCTCCTACAAATCAAAATTTGACAGCACCATTTCACCTCAATGTGACTGTGGATGGGCGAACGAAACCACAGAACACTTCATCCTCCACTGCCCTCTGTATGAAGATGCTCGGTACAAACTCCTACATCAGATGAAAAAACAAACCGGCATCGCCTATATCCCCGACATTATCATCTTATTGACCGGCACCAGCCGCAATGACAACTTCAAGCCAGAACGGACAAAGATCACAGGCCTACTCATGGACTTCCTAACTGAGACAGGCAGGCTACCTCCAAGCTGCCTGCGTCCATCTCAGTGATCCAGATCCAAACCAATCTTGTTTTAATACAGTGTGATAGTACCAGAGGTTTTTAGTACAATAGACAATGTACCGAGTGCCAGTCGTGTAAACTGATACACTAGGACCAAGGATCAAGGATCGAACCAATTGTAAAGCTATAACTAAATACGTCGACATTTTTATTACTGCGCATGTGTGATAGCTTGAACATACCATCATAAGTGCATGCAGTGTCCGTGAGGTAGCATATGAACTGTCTCCCTGTGATAGAAGTATGTTGACTGAACGCTGGTGGATCGGTTTTCTCGCCTTGGTCACATTAGATGTGGTCGAGCCACTGGGTAAGTACGCTGGAATATTACTATTACTATATCTATCTCTTAAAACTTTCTATAATATATCACCTCCCGTATGTTGTAAAATGATATAATCTGTAATTTTGTCAAATTACGTCAAAGTTTTATTCAAAATCCCTTCCCTATGTTAAAGGAATTGGAGTGAACAAGATGATATTTTCACTCACTTGGAGTACCAATGGAAATTGGCTCACCCTTGCAGAAAGATAAAGGTTTACTTGAAATTATATCGGTTCATAAATGATGAGAAATTACCTTAAAACACTTTTGAAATGAAGCGAAATTCAGCTATACCGATGCCGTTGTCACTGATTGTCCGAAAGTTAATATGCCGAGCAGCGACCACTGGTGGACACATGGTTGGCTTATCGCGCGCAATTTAACTCCCCTTAAATTCTGACTGGATTTTCCCTGTATGACCGAAAGAAAGTATCTTAATATCAAGACGACGCCCTGTCTACTTACTATTAAATTGTCCAGATGGCTAAGCTATCACCCTTGATGAAATGACAAACCAACATTTTTTTCGGTTTCAGTGCCTTTATTCAGCAGCCGTATCAACAAGGGAATTGTCCCCAATCCTATAGATGAAGCGTCAGGACTTGCCGCTAGTCGTCAACATCCAGGGATACTATATACCCATAACGACAAGGGCGGCCTCAACCGAGTCTATGCAATTGACGCTAATACAGCAGAGCTTGTTGCGACCTTAACAATATCAGGTGCTACCAATGAGGACTGGGAAGACATTGCTGTGGGTAACCGCGGCTCTGATTACTGTATATACGTCGGAGACGTTGGAAATGGAGGTCCTACTACCAAAACCATCTACAGAATCAAAGAACCTGCAACAATGGAAGACCAGACTTTGGCCATCGACTCTACGCTCCTATACACGTTAGTCGCCTACTTTTTTCACGTTGTTTTGCCAGCGAAATTCATTTCTTCCTGCCAATATATGCTCACGACTGAACACCAGATTGTATTTCTCCAAAGTAAACAGTTTCGACCGCAATGACGGTGAACATCAGTTTCTCCTGACCCTACAGTTATTGATTCACAGAAGTCCAAAACTTAGGCATTCAGACATGTTGAGCATCTGACCATATTCTCCGAATGTCCCATGACTTTTGACTCCATACAGGCGCCGAGTACTCTCCTTCCAGGCCTCGCATTATGGCCACTCCTACACTATCACCATATACGCGGAAAGATAAAAATTGAGAGCTGACACTCCGTGACTTCAAAGTTCATCACATTGGAGTCCTGTTTTGCCTATAAGTATTTGCATATCTGCCCGAACAGATGACAGGTTCAAAATGGCCAAGAACAAAAGCTACAATCTAATTAATTAAGAGTGTCTTCATTAGATCTCTCTCATCAGACTGAACAAACATGCGATTATTGATTGTTACGATGTCGACTAAAATATACAAAAGATAGTGCCACGGCACTGTAGCTCATCTGGCTGTAACTGGAGAAAGTAGCTGTGAGAAATTGTTACTAAAGAACTGCAATAGATGAGTTTCTAACTTGTGTTGTCCCCCCTGAACACTAAATGATCCATGCAGTAATTTCCTGAGATTTCATGATAACAAAGTTTCATGGGAAATTTGAGATGCGGGCATATTGGATTTTCAAAATTGACTAAAAAGGGTATCTTGCACAACTGGACCACAAGGGAATCCTGTGACAAAGATCCAAGCAGTAAATTCCTGAGAATTCACGATAACAAAATTTCATGGGAAAATTCAAGATGGCCGCCTGGTGGCCATATTGGACTTTCGAATCGGACCAGAAAAGCTATCTTCCACAACTTGACGCCACGGGGAGCCTGTGTATCAAATTTCAGAAAGATCAATGCAGTAGTTCCTGAGAAATCGCGATAAAGTTTCATAGAGAAATCCAAGATGGCCACCTGGTGGTCATATTGGATTTTCGAATCAAATAACAAAAGGTATCTTGCACAACTAGACCCCAAGGGGAACCTGTGTACCAAATTTGAGAAAGATCCATGAAGTAGTTCATGAGAAATCGCAATAATAATGTTTCATGGGGAAATCCAAGATGGCCGCCTGGTGGCCATATAGGATTTTTGAATCAGACCACAAAAGGTATCTTGCACAACTAGAGCCAAAGGGGAACCTGTGTACCAAATTTGAGAAAGATCCATGCAGTAGTTCCTGAGAAATCGTGATAACAATGTTTCAGCTGGAAATCCAAGATGGCCGCCTGGTGGCCATATTGGATTTTTGAATCCGACCAAAAAGGTATCTTGCACAACTAGACCCCAAGGGGAACATGTGTATCAAATTTGAGAAAGATCAATGCAGTAGTTCCTGAGAAATCGCGATAAAGTTTCATGGGGAAATCCAAGATGTCCTCCTGGTGGCCATATTGGATTTTTAAATCAAATAACAAAAGGTATCTTGCACAACTAGACCCCAAGGGGAACCTATGTACCAAATTTGAGGAAGATCCACGCAGTACTTCCTGAGAAATCACGATAACAAAGTTTCATAGGGAAATCCAAGATGGCCGCCTGGTGGCCATATTGGATGTTCAAATTGGACTAAAGTACACATGTTGTACAACAAGACCCAAAGGGGAACCGGTGTACCAAATTTGAGAAAGATCCATGAAGTAGTTACCGAAAAATAATGATGACAAGATTTCACTGGCAAATTCAAGATGGCCGCCATGGCAGCCATATATAAAATCGTATCGACACCGCATGAACAAATTCTGGTGTACTCATTGGGGGGAACATGCATGCCAAGTTTCAGCTTAATCGGCCTAGCGGTTTCAGACGGACGACGGACGACGGACAATCAGGCCATCACATAAGCCTATCGGGCCTTCGGCCCAGATGAGGTAAAAACCATGAACCTCGGATATAATTCGACTAAATCTAATTCCAGAAATGGTTATGCTCCAGCTATCAAATATAAATAAAACAGCAAAAATATATACCATAGCTAAAGGCAATAATAATATATTGGAGCGATATATGGGAAAAATTGACGACGTCTGGCGACTACACCTACCATTCAGACCCGAGAATACGGTGGATTCTCGGACGTAGCTTTAGTATCTCAGCCGCGCTTTTATCGCGGCTGTTCATGTGGAGACTATGAAGTATCCACATGGCCCCTAGCATCGGCTTAAGCGGAATTAGATAGGCTAGCTCGGAAGCTGGGATGACAGATCAGCTCAAACAACTTATTTGATGTTAATGAATGAGAATTATGGACGTCTGATGGAGTAAACGCCTTAACATGGGGTAACCTGGTAAATGCAAGAAACCTAGAAAATCTATCCTGTAATATTCGACGTCGTACGGTTTAAATATCCCACCGGAACAATAAACCAACATATATTTGTCGATTGACATGTACAGAGGGCGGGCCTTGGGGACTAACAGTCCAACAGCAGAATCCTACCATATAATAATATAACAGAGCAAATTGGCAAAAGCATATATATAATACACTATATACAGGTTCACCGTAGTATGCTACAATTATCAGCTATGTGAATATCGTTTTAACTAACCGATTCGTGTATAGATATTTTGTCTTTTCTTTTGAAAGTACATATTAGACGCAGGTTTTCGCATTAATTGTGCGCCAGATAGCATCTCCCATGACTGAATGTTAATTGCTTTTAATCAAGCACATTGCTGCATCACGTGGTACATACACCCTTATAGACAAAAGTTACTTTAAATAGCGTCGACGTACGTTTGGGCTTTCATCTGCTTTAGCCGTTTTCGTATATATTTCAGCTGATTTAATTCTTAAATCTAAAATATGACAGCTTGAGCCGGATTGATATTGCGATGCACTACCACGGTGGATAAAAAAGACTAAAGTCCAATTC
This sequence comes from Hanleya hanleyi, assembly GCA_036873755.1. Taxonomy (NCBI): domain Eukaryota; kingdom Metazoa; phylum Mollusca; class Polyplacophora; order Lepidopleurida; family Hanleyidae; genus Hanleya; species Hanleya hanleyi. The sequence goes on from JAVTVY010018251.1 coordinate 27,289, forward strand.
GACACTGTTTCACGTCACTCTTGAATCTGAGCTTTGAAAATATGAAACTGTTTCTGTACGAATCAAACCATTTTTCCATGAACGGAAGAAATTAACCCTATCTCGGCTTTTTGGGACCTGTCCAGGCCTGGTATTTCGGCCCCCCCTAATTATTTTTTTTTACCCCTTGGGCTAGTGGGATTAAACTTACCACAGTATACCCTAGGGTCAAGCTTTACCAGAAAATGTAAAAAAAAACAAGATGGCCGCCCTGATGACGTCACCGTGACGTCATTTTCAAAAACGGCATTTTTGGTCGATTTTTCGGTCAGATTTTTCAAAATTTTTATTTATGCAATTTCTCCGCATTAACTGCATGATAAATTAGTAAATATTAGTGAGATGTGAAATAAAATAGTTTTCGTCCACTTTTCATCGCGAAAAAGCAGAAATTTTGAAGGAAAACGACGAAAACATCAATTTTCTGGTAGTGGCCGCCATCTTGAATGTACCCATGATCCTCTACTCGGGAGGTTATGCAAACAGGCTCAAAATGGTTCAAAAGTCAGGGAGTGTCAGCTCTCAATTTTTTGTTGTTCTGGAGATAGCGCAGACAATTTGCTTCACAAACGTATGGGTTTCTCCTATGTTAACGTAACTCCTTCTTTGCTTTCTCGTCATAAGAATGTTCAATGTCGCATAATACATCAAAGAAATGAAAAGAAAATGAGGGAAAAATATACTCTGAACGGTATACAAAGGGAGGAGTCGGGTGTCACTTCTTCTACATCAGTATTAGCCGTCGCCCTAACAGAATTTCCGCGTCAATAATCGACATACCTTTTTCATACGACAGTTAACCTCAGTTCCATATAAGCATAAAAATAAAATAAAATAAAAAGAAACACAAGATGTTTTCCTGAAAGGGAGAAGAGGTCAGCAGTTTTCAATGATTACAGTAAGACATCATAATTTTGTTTACATGTACATGTAATTTACCAACATCTGAAAAATCACGTGGTCTCTTATCAGAGAATGCTGCATTCAAATGCATATGACGAGCTTCCATGATCATAAGTCACAGTCGCCTCAATATTTTTTATCTGTTTATATAATTCTGTTCGTCCTAGATAGCCATGAAGTTAAGTTAAAAATTAATTTAAGCCGTTTTCTCGCAAAGGAGGAGAAATCGATATTTTTTAATGATGCCTTCCAAAAATATTTAAAATATCCACCCATCTATGAAACGGTCAGACGTTGAGGGCTGAAACTTGTGCCAAATCTGAAAGTAGGACGGAACCAAATTTATGCAGAGAAATTGTAGTTTTTTGGTGAAAATGACTGTAATGTATGTTCTACAACAATACGTGTGGCCCATACTGATATATTCCTGAAACAACATTGATGTAATTTCCATATAAGTGTCTGTACTGGCTCGTGTTGGGATAGAAGTATGGAACATTAGCTTAGCTTCCCGTGACTTAACTTGTGGGGGAGAAGGTACATGGTGGGGGAGAAGGATTAGATCTTGAAATACATGAGACAAAACAACATATAATGTTATATGGTTTAAGTTTCCATTCTATTGGCCTATTCTTTGTCATTGTGCAGGTGGAGTGAGGGTGACTGTGAAACACTGATGGTTGATCCGGCCGGTGAACTGTACATCGTCTCAAAGAGAGAAAAAGAAGAGTCTGTCCTCGCCCATTTACCCGCCGCTAGCTGGGGAACCGGAACGGCTGCCGCAGTCACTGCAAGTGCCACGCTCCCTACAGGTCTTTACACCACGAAGAAAAACCCCGTCGGTGGCGATATTTCTCCCAGTGGCACCGAAATGCTGATCAAGTTCAAAGAAAAAGTGTTGTACTACAAGCTTGGATTCGGGGAAACGTACGAGGACGCGATCGCACGACATCCCAATTCCTACCTCCTGTACACAGAGGAGCCCCGCGGTGAGGCTGTCGGTTGGTCTCACAACGCCAACGGTTATTACACCACGTCCGAACAAGACGGCGAAGGTCCGCAGCCACTTTACTTTTATAAGCGCAACCGTGTGTATGTCAGCGCACAGCCGACCAAACATCGGGCAGTATAAATAAAATTACCCGGTTCAGTCAACTGATCAGTTGAAACTTTGGTTACACGGCTATAAAGATGTCCATCATTACAAAGGTATATGCCCTAATATTTTACAGTCCAGTGAAGTACGAATTTGAACGTTACTATTTTTGATAACAATCTTACTATAAACAATAACGAAAGACAATTTTGAATAACGTGATTGTTTCCAGTAACACAAGAATATGATACTGAGAACAGTAACACAGCGTTGAAATTGATTTTAGAAGTTACTAAAGGCAGAAACGAAGAAAAAGATTCCACTAAAAGAGTTATCTCCCTTAGGTGAACTAACCATGACGTATTTCGTGCCACCTTTTCGAAAATTGTTTAATTAAGTTTAGTCAAAATCCGTGAGAAGTTCGAGAAATGAAAAACGGAAAATTATAGACAAACCTTTATTTGTGGTCTAGTTCCGTGAAAATTAAGATAGATTGGTAATCGATAAAAACAGTACGTAATTTCTCCATATTCATCTAATGGAATACTGGTTTATAATTTAAACATGAAGCTGCGCTATCGAAACCCCTCGGCTCTGAACCCCAGCTATTATAATGTAAGGGTGTCTCTACCAATTGATTGGCTTGTGGGAAGAAATATTTACCCCTGGTATTGTAAGTGTACTTTCTTTGAAAAAAAAAAAGTTTTTCAGTCATCCAATCAATAAATAAATGTGATAGTATACTAACATGATATAGAAATAATATGCAAACTTAACATAGGAATTAGTGGATTTTGTTAGACAAGGGGCATAACTCTGCAAAATACTTTCTGACACGACTCATTTTCGATAGGCATCTAGTTTCATTTTCAAAACAGATTTGCAGGCATTCTTCGCATTGTGTAAGAGAATAAATCAATAAATCAGTCATCCAATCAATAAATAAATGTGATAGTATACAAACATGATATAGAAATTATATGCAAACTTAACATAGGAATTAGTGGATTTTATTAGACAAGGGGCATAACTCTGCAAAATACTTTCTGACACGACTCATTTTCGATAGGCATCTAGTTCAGGTCAAGAGAAACAACTGTATCATGCTAGGATGTTGTATATGGAACGGTTCTGAAATTATCACAATAACAAATCATAAATGGATTTTTATTTGTAAAAAGGGGCATAACTCTGCAAAATATTGTCCGAGATGACTCCTTTTCGATAGGCTTCTGATTTACGTGAAGATAAATAGATGTAACAAGTTTGGTTGCCATGCATGAAACGGTTCTGTAGATATCGCGGTAACGGACGTACGGACAGCCGTACATGATGACGACAATACCCCTAGGCCAAAGTTGGCCGAGGGCTAAAAATCGTAAAAATGAACAACCAGGAAATAATTAAACATTAACAACCACAAACATCAACACGATCAGAGTATTGTTATTGATTTCAGTAACGCAACTAAACTTGGTAACGCTATTGAATTTCGTACTTTATTGCGACGGAATGTACCCTCTTATTTTAATAATTCCATTTAACGTTAGATAGTTTAAATTTGGAATTAAAATTAATCTTATTAAGCATAAGAATCCTATTTGTCTAATAAGATATTAAAGCGGGCGACAAAAAACGCTCATATACCGATGAAAGTTTTGTTATTCAACGGACTTATTTTGAGTTGGTGCATTACTCTCCCTCTCTAAATGGTACCTATGGCTTGGGTCAACCGTGTGCCTTGTTAACAAATATGTTTCTTCCTCGTATGGGGGAAAATATTCTGAAATAGTTTACGTTAGAACAACAATATATGCGGGATTTAAACAATTTGCTGTAATTTCTTAACATATTGCAATGACAGATGTAGTACGTCGACATCGTTGTCCACCACACTTTTAATGTTGCCTTCAATTGTTGTGTGTGTACGGTGAGACTCTGGTGGTGGACGGTTCGTCCCTGAGGCTTGCTCTCTGAACAAATCATTGTGATTGTAGTTTTGTGACTTGTAAACATGGTGGAGAATGAAGTGCATGGTCGGCGTTGGACAGCACTATGACGTCATCCGTGCGGCCACCCTAGATTTATTTTCCTTTTCTGATAGCGCCTGTCTCAAAGATATGCCGGTGTAAGTTTTAGCTCCCTAGTCTCCGGAGACGGTGCGAATATATTCTCAAATCCCTCAGGACAGATGTGGGTAAAGGGTGAAGTATCTTATAATTTTCTCTGTAAATATATTGCGATCGACCAAATCCAGAAACATCTTTGGTCTACGACTACCGAATGAACCAACCATTGCATATAAAACTCTGCCATATGCAGACAGTGAGTTCAATGTAGACAGTGAAGTTCAATTGGGTATAGACTTAATGTACTAGTTAGTCCTAGTTTTGAAAACAACACAATTCACCATGTTATGGCTCCATAAGTTCAAAAAACTATAAATACATGAACGACTAGTTGTCCGGAGGCATTGAACATATCTATTCAATTGATCGGTTCATGCATATTTAGTGCTTTGCTCTGAAAAAACATATTGGAAGGGCGTTTTCGTATGAATTGTGTGACTGACAATATCAAACACTGAGTCATTACTTTACTTGTGTACATGCCATCTGTTCAACGTTTGGGGTTGAGATATTAAGCACATATCCGGAACAGTCAATAACTCGTTTTATTTCTAACAATCGCGTATATTCAGAATTTACACAAATGATTGATGTTGGTCTAGTTCCAGAATTTTCAGAACCCGTAATAATGAATATTTTAAAAGAGGAACTCATTTTATTGTTACTATTAAATTAGTGTCTATTTATTTCAGATGAAAGACAAATCTCAATTATAAACAACTTCTGTGACTTTCTAGTATTTGTGTAGTTTGCTTAATCGATTTTTAACTGATGTGAAGAAAATTGTTCATACTTATAAAAAATGTTATTACTCTAAAGAATGATAAACACTTGTTGATTCTATTTTTCGGTTTATTTTTAAACCATCTGCAGTAATGGCTTCACTTCTGACGTATACAGGTCTACCAATATGAATACAGTGTCATCATAATTTCAATACACGGTGATGGCAATTACACAGCAAAAATAGCGTCAGTACTGTTTCAGTACATTTCTACCAAAGTACTGAAACAGTACTGAAATATAACTGCACTGAAAGAGTACTGATATATAACAGTACTGTTTCAGTACTGAAAGAGTACTGAAATATTACAGTACTGAGTCAGTACTGAAATAGTACAGTACTGTTTCAGTACTTTTTCAGTACTGTAATTTTTCAGCACTTTATCAGTACTGTGATATTTCAGTACTTTATCAGTACTGTAAAATTTCAATACTGAAATATTACTGAAACAGTACTGAAGTTTTTCAACACTTTATCAGTACTGTAATATTTCAGCACTTTACCAGTACTGTAATATTTCAGTACTGTATCAATACTGTAAAATATTACAGTAGTAAAAGAGTACTGACACAGTGATGAAATAGTTCAATGCTATATCATAGCGTGTTTCCCATGAGTGTTTTCCGAATGGAGTTTGATAGAAACAACTTTGCATCATGGGATATGTTCCAATTTTAGAACATTTGATTGGTCAATTCAAATTTTAAATGGAATCTGTCATATTCATGGTCTGTTTTAGGGAAAATGGAAGAAAATTCAACCAATCACAGAGTTTTTGTGAATGTTCATTGCCTCAGAAATCATTCAATTATCATATTTTCTAGTCAACAATAGCAGCGTGGTTCAGATGGATTTTCATCCCTTCGTTTACAAATGGATAACAAAATAAAATGACATGAGACATTGTGTTGTTGATCTTTGACCTGTCACAGTAACATCATCGCTCACTCAGAACTTGAAATTTATGAAAGCTGTGGATGTGTGGGATGACCTTCCATCTTCGGGTGACATGTAAGAATGAATCGAGGCCACTTCCTGATGACCTGATGTAACATTATTGTGCACATGTGCCAGATGTGTAAACACAAATCCTACACCTTTCCCCTTGGACAGTTTTGAACGACAATGATCTAATTGGCTAGTGCAAAATGGGTAGTATACTAGTCTCATCACACTTTACTGTACGAATCTAAAAGAATCAAGCAGTCCATATCAACTGTTTTATTTTTACCACTTTATTGTATTCACTGTCCATTGAATTTACATGCTGATATTTGCAAAATCATACATAATTCAATTCATTTGAATGGATGTGTTAAACAATCAATCGTTAAAAGAGTATGTTCCATCACAGTAATACACAACATGGTACATATAACAGATAATAGAAAGAGAACCAAGTACAAGTGATACTAGGAAGTGAACCAAGTACAATCTTTCCAAGATGATTGGAATGATCCGTCCTTGGCAGCCATGATCATGATGATCTGGAGAGCATATATAATTAATGTACAATAACCAGTGATAATGATAGTAATATTTGTTGTGGAGATAAAAATATCCAAGTTTATCAATGCGCACAAGTGTTTTATATGCACTATAGTCTATAGATATCTCAACTGTCTCCCATGATTCTTTCTTGAGTAGAGGATTGGTCAGCACTGTTGAAGGAGCATGAGGACTTTCATGTTCTGATTTAATCACATTGCCTGGTATTACTATCTGAAAGACAAAAGGAATGATGATACTGTTACGCTAGTAAACATAAGACCAGTTCGGCTTTATTTATGCTATATAAATTGGTGCGTGGACCCCTCAGCCCGTTTTTTTTAGTCAAGTAGGATTAGGGCTGCATCTAGAGCCAATTTAGTTTCGGAAAACATATGGGCGCCCAAAACTCAAATGAAACAAAAAACGAAAGTGTTGTTGTTGTTCAATTTGAAAGGATTTCTGAAGGAAATACTCCTAGAAAAGCTTCTGGGAGCCTCAATATCGATCTGATTGCATAGCTGTGTATTGAATTTCATGTTAATAAAGCTCTGTTTTGTGATTGATCACAGGCTCTTTGCGCCGAAATTCACTTAAAAAAATTGGACCCTCAATAATGAATTAAGAAAAGGAACTGGGAGTTTGGGATCGGAACCTGCAAAAAATCCTTGGATACCGTATATAACAGACTTCGGTTTCACGTGAGTGGTGTGCTGGGATTACAGCATGCAAGAAAGTGTAGCTCTATCAGTGGCAACTTATGCAGTGCACAAGTGTGATAACAAGTAAACACACTGATTGACACAGGCCCACCCTTATCATTATTTGGGGGGGGGGGGGGGCATAAGCTCCAGGTATGCAAACTGGTTCAAAATTGCCCAGAGTCAGGCTAAAAATGGGTTATCTTAATCACTCGTTTTAAATAATTTCCAAGGTACAGTAACATGTTTGGTGACAAAAATTGAAGCATTATGTTGTACCAGTTGAATGTGTGGACACAAATATGGTTCATGCAAAAGTTTTAGGATAAATCATATGATGTAGAATAGAATGATTTAATAGCAAAATTAAAGAAAAATGTTGTCCTTCATTGAATGAGAATTTTGAATGGACCAGGCTTTCTTGTATCAGGGAACCTTTAAAATTCACACTGAAACATGCAACCAAGGGTTCCCGATGGGCATAGATAACAGTGCAAACGCTAAGCCATCAATTAATAATAATAAAAAAATAAATTAAAAATTATGAAATCATCACAGCCATCTGAAAATCTAATCATTTCATCAGTCAACATTCAGGAAGCTCTCACCAAAGTTTTGTCAGGCTCGACTCGATAGATCTGCAGATATTCAGCGGACAAGAGCATGTTGATGGGCATAGATAACAGTGCAAAAGCTGAGCCATCAATAAATAATAAAAAAAAATTAAAAATCATGAAATCATTATAGCCATCTGTAAATCTAATCATTTCATCAGTCAACATTCAGGAAGCTCTCACCAAAGTTTGGTCAGGCCCGACTTCATAGATCTGCAGATATCTGCGGACAAGAACATGTTGACGGACGGACGGACGGACAGACGCTAGGACGGACGGACGTACGTACATGGCAACGACAAGACCCCACAGCCCTATGGGCTGAGGGGTAATATGTCAGAAGTAGTGGGAAAATGAGTACTTTGAACTACAGGAGCAGGGAAGAGGTTTAGATAGGAGGGAGATTTAAAGGAGGAAGGGGTGGGTCAGAGGAGGTCGAGGAACAGACCCGGTCAGATGAGGAGGAGAGAAGGTTAGGGCCAGAGGAGGAGAAGGAAGGGGCAGCATCAGAGGTGTAGGAAAGAGCAGGTTCAGAGGAGGAGGATAGGGTAGGGTCAGACGAGGAGGAAAGGGCAGGGTAAGGCCAAAAAGAAATATATGTCTGTTTCTGGTTACATGTACATGTACCCGAACGAGTCTAAATAAATCGTGGGAGTCTAACAAAAATTTCGGCAAATTCCTACGAAATCATGACCAAGACCCCATTTTATGACGATAAAAACAACATGAATTCCAGGCAAGCACCTGAAAGGTGCATGGGCCTCTCAGCCCGATTTTTTAGTCAAGTAGGATATGGTTTGTGTGATTTATGTACGATACCATATATAATAAACTTAAAATTGACATAGAACGAGTGATTGACATATAGGCCAACCCTTATCATTTTGGGGGGGGGGGGGGAGAAAGCTCAAGGTAGGCAAACTGATTCAAAATTGAGTCAGGCTAAATGTGGGCTCTCCTAATCTTATGTGTTTGTCATTTTCTTCTTTCTTCTTCCGCTTCCGCTCACTTTTTGTTTCCATCGGATAACTTTTAAATGACTTTGTCAATCAACTTCAAATTTATGGTGGACATTGTTCCTGCCTCGGATAGGACACCTATTGTTTTTCAGCGGATGTGCGAAACTGGGAACTGGGTTTTTATCGGCAAATCTTGTTATATGCAAACTTCCCATTTGTTCAATCTTTTCCGTCGGATAGCTTCTGAATGCCTTCGTCAATCAACTTCTCATTTGTGGTTTATATTGCTCCTGTCTAGGGGAAGACACCTATTGCTTTTAACCTCTGTCCGAAACTGGATACTTGTGCTTTATCTACGTTTGTTATTATATGCAAATCTCAAAGTTCCCTTTTGTTCAATCTTTATCGTCGGACAGCTTCTGAATGCCTTCGTCAATCAACTTTAATTTGTTGTTCTTATTGCTTCTGTCTAGGGGAAGACACCTATTGCTTTTAAGCTCTGTCCGAGACTGGATATTTTTTTTTTATCTACATTTTCTGTTATATGCAAATTTTCTATCTGGACCGTGCATACATGGTGAGTGGCTGTCTCTGTTTGGGTACCAATTCCATATTCTCATTTGCATAGATAGCACATCAGTGATTGGTTCACGGTTATGACTATTAAAATAGTCTGAAGCCATTTGCAACTAAAGTAACTAAACACCCTATGTTTGACCATATGGGTTAAATATTTGACCCGAAAGATCAACTAGATACATATAGAAATGCTGAAGAAAATGACCTGCTCTGCATCTGGTTCAGACAGTACAAGAGTTCTTACACCACAAGAAAGAGTTCTGAAGCTTTCTTCTCGGATAGTGTCCATTTTTCTGTGTTTTTAATGTTCATGTACAGTTTCAAGGTTAACTGCAAAGGTTTTTCGATTTGCAATACATGTATCTTCTTCGTAAGTTGCGATGCTGTTGAAAAAATCATCTGACGAGTTATTTTGAATTTGAGGAGCATGTTTGCTCTAAATTTGCGAATATAAATCTGCTGTTCGAAATCAAAATGAAAAAAGCCATCGCTTATCTTCCCCTGATTTTGGCGCTGTTCGTAACGTCAGTTGTGCGTTAGGGGAAAGTCAGGAAACTGTCCAAGTTGAGAGAAAATATGTCGGAAATGGAAAGAGACGAATCGACCGAATGTTTGATTACTCTTTCAGTTTAGAGTACTGGTACAGAAACATCCATGGAGTCTAGCAGCGACAGTGATGTAAACGATAATGTGGATGTGCAAACTGAAGAAGTCGCTTCTCCATATCAACATGAGACGCTGCATGGTACATGTACTTGCAGTTGCAATGGTCAGTTGCATACACATTTTGATCAAGACCAGATTTCCGTTTGTATACAACCAGCTGGTTTCTCAGCATCGAGATCTAACTTGTATTTAAGGTTTTTGTTTGAAAAATATCAGCTTTATTAGGTCTACCATCACATATGGAGTTGGGAGTTGATAACGAGTATCAGGTGTCCATAAAGGATAATGTGATATTTACATGGGAAAAACGTCTTTGCCTGTGACAGTAATAAAGCAGATTTGTCCTGTTTGGGCACGGCACGAAACATCACATGCAGTTGCCTGGCGTGTTTGATACTTGGATGGTAGATGTCTGCATGTATATTCAATAAATTATGAAAATTATGACCTCTTTTTCTATGTCATAGAGGTCAGCGTATGGTAGAAGATTAAAACTGTAGTACCTCGGCTTGACATCAAAGGTAATAACTTTATTTGAGTAAAAATGAAAGAGAAAAACATTTAGGAAAAAATCTATTTCAATAAAAAATTTTATTGAAAATATACGCAGACATACATCCAATATCCCACAGAGATAGAGAGCATTAATGATTTTGCATAAATTAAAGATGGCTGCCTATCCGTCCAGTCTTCAGAGGAACTGCTGTGGTTATTCATTGCGAGTCTCTTAATACATCGATGTTTTATACCAAGTTTCATATAGTTGTATCGATAATCTATACCAAGTTTCACAATGAACAGCGAAATGGTTTCCGAGATACACAAGTTTCATGATTTTGCATAAATTAAAGATGGCCACCAAAGTTTCCACCCAATCGGGTCCAGATTCAATAGGGTTCTGGATCATGAGCATATATGGATGTGCACGGCAAGTTTGGTGTGCCAAGGGTAAGTCGTTCTGAAGATATCTTGGTAACGAGAAAACTGTGACGGTTTCGCATAAATTAAAGATGGCCGCCAAAGTTTCCAACCAATCGGATCCAGATTCAATAGGCTTGTGGTTGACCACCCAACAATCATGCATACCAAATTTGAAGTCTCTAGAAGCAACGGTTTGGCTTCTAGACCGGTCACAAGAATTGTTGACGACTGAGGACCAGACGACCGGACGACCGACCGGACGTACTTGCCGACGACAAGACCCCACAGCCTAATAGGCTGAGGGGTAAAAGAACTCCATAAAATGCATGAAACTGTCAAATTCGACCCACAACCCAGAGAAAACGCATGAAATGATTTTCTTGTTGATGCATGTTAAATTTTTCCCCATCCAACGGACATTTTAAAATGGTGACAAAAACAGGGGGTCGACTTACTCGTTTTTTGAAAATTTTAATCGCCATGAAGGAATCATAATTTTCGCTCCCCGAGAAAGTGCAGATTTTGGCCTGCCAGATTCCGGACATGATGAACTCTGTAGTGGCGCGTAGGTTCGATCAACAAGCAATTGTTATATCCTAATTGGAGAAATGGTTACGTCCAGCAGGGTGACACTATATGGGCCATTTTCATGAAAATGTACAAATAACGGTAAAGACAGAGATTTGCTGGAAATTCCAGATGATTAAACATTTTATAGTTTTTCTCTATTGTAAAGTGTCTATTTTGGCAAAGATAACTGCTTTGAAAGATTAAATTTTCAAAGCTGAAAATGAATTTGTCTTTACCGTTACCATTGTAAATGCAGTTCAGAAGTTAATAATTTTTAAACAACACAGTATTTAATAAAACGAATCTTTCTGTTGGATACCATTATGTAAAACATATAAGAATATAAAGTCCTGTTCATTTCACATATCTTGATAAGTGAAAAGTATTACAAAAAGATTGGATTTATTCAACTGTCTAATACCGTTACCAGGAAAGTTTTTTGGAGAAATTTAGTACAAGAAATGTCATAAAGAGGGCACCACTGTCATTGTTAAATGTAACAGGGTGTGGGCAGCCATTTTCCATCCAACCTTGCATGTGGCAACAGAGCACATGTTTTCTACAAATTAAAAAAAAAGTGTGTGTCAAACTTATTGTCTGTCTTTTACCGTTACTGAGTCATATCACCTAAGTTATTTATGACTGTTACCAAACAAAGCACAAGAAATCTGAAAGTGTATATCAAGAAAAATTCACCATGAAAGACGCACTAATCCAGTTCAGCCGGCCTCATGGTGACATAAATCTGTCTTTACCATTACTCAAACTTGTCTTTACCGTTATAAATGCCATGACGGTAAAGACAGGAATATAACGGTAAAGACAAATAAAACTCTAGAGGTTCCGCTTTGACCCTTGAGTTGCCGCTCCGGCATGAAGCCTATGCTGGTTGTTTTTTTAAGCAAAAACATACGTCTCCCCCAACCTCCCACCTTGCTGAGTGGGCACATAATTTAAACGAAAGTGCTATAAAATGAATGAAGCAATAAGTATCCTAAACAAAGCTGCGCATCTAAAAATATAAATTACAAAGAGGCGATTTTCATTGTTGCAGTAACCCAGTGAGGAGTCGGGATTTATATAGCAATGAGTGGATTGCCGATATCTACAGCGTTCAACCAATGTGAAATACATGCAATTGTGAAGCATCAAATATTTCGAAACTGATCACATTATAGAAAAGATCCAAAACATACAAGAGCCACACCCATAGTATACATGCTGTACCATATAGAAGTTTCATGCATCTGCCTTCAGTAGTTTCCAAGATATGGAGTGAACAAAAATTGGACAGACAGATAAGCACATTTTGCATGGACCCACGCAAGCACTAGCTCACACCAACACCTAATTAGATCATAAGGCCATTTCAATGAAGCTTTCATCCAAGTTTGGTGAAATTTCATCCAGTAGTTCTCCACATATCTTGTAGACAAGAGTAGTCCTGTACATACATGTAACAGAGCTGGACATCAGAAACAGATGGATGCACGCAAACAAACCCAAACCGAATCAGATGAGGAGGCCATCACGATAAAGCTGCCATCCAAGTTGAGGGAAATTCCATTCAGTAGTTCTTCAGATATTTTACAGACAAGGCTTGTCTATACATGTACAAGTAGACAGACGGATGAACACCAAACACGGGCGCACACCAAAACATAATAAGATGCGGAGGTCATTCCAATAAAGATTCCATCCAAGTGTGGTAAAGTTCACCAGAGGCCATCACGATGAAGCTTCCATCCAAGTTCGGGGAAATTCCGTCCAGTAGTTCTCCAGATATCTTACAGACAAGACCTGTCTATACATGTATAAGTGTGGGGACAGGCAGACAGACAACATACCCAGACGAATGCATGCATGCATACCGACACCTAATCAGAGGAGACCATTGCAATGAAGCTTCCACCCAAGTTTGGCGAAATTCCGTGGGGTAGTTCTTCAGATATCTTGCAGACAAGGCTTGTATACATGTACAAGTAGATGGACGGACGGATGGACATGAACGAACGCTCGCATACACACACCATAATCTAATCAGACAAGGGGCTATCCCAATGAAGCTTCCATCCAAGTTTGGTGAAATTCCGTCGAATAGTTCTCCAGATATCTTGCAGACAAGGTCTGTATGAACAATTAGATGGACGGACGGACGATGGACATGGATAAATGCACACACACCCAAACCTAATCAAATGAGGGGGCTATCCCAATGAACCTTCCATCCAAGTTTGGTGAAATTCTATCCAGTAGTTCTTCAGATATCTTGCAGAAAGGGCCTACATATACATGTACAAGTACATGGACAGACGGACGGACACCGAACATGGACGAACGCACACACAAACCAAAACCTAATCAGATGAGAGAGCTATCCCAATAAAGCTCCCATCCAAGTTTGGTGAACTTCCGTCGAGTAGTTCTCCAGATATCTTGCAGACAAGGCCTGTATGTACAAGTAGATGAACGGACGGACGGACACGGATGAATGCATGCACACATACACCAAAACCTGACCAAATGAGGGGGCTATCCCAATGAAGCTTCCATCCAAGTTTGGTGAAATTCCGTCCAGCAGTTCTCATGATATCTTGCAGACAAGTCCTGTATATACATGTACAAGTAGATGGACGGACGGACGGACACCGGACACGGATGAATGCACGCACACACACCAACACCTAATCAAATGAGGGGGCTATCCCACTGAAGCTTCCATCCAAGTGGGGTGAAATTCCGTCCAGTAGTTCTCAAGATATCTTGCAGACAAGGCCTGTATATACATGTACAAGTAGATGGACGGACGGACGGACACCGGACATGGATGAATGCACGCACACACACCAAAATCTAATCAAATGAGGGGGCTATCCCAATGAAGCTTCCATCCAAGTTTGGTGAAATTCCATCCAGTAGTTCTCAAGATATCTTGCAGACAAGGCAAGGGGACGGACAGACATCCATCCAGACAGACAGACAGCACAAACACTAGATGTCTCCCCCCAACATAGTTAGACGGCAGATTTTGAAATCAAAAATGAGGCCGCGCTATGTCATCAGTCAACTGAGACAGTCGCGTGGTTGTGTATGAAGATTGGGGTGGGTCTTATCTAATAGTGATCCAATGAAAATGCTCGTATTAGTTTAAAATGGCGGGGTCGAATGACCAATCACTGAACGGGAGACAGCTGGAACAGTACGTTGACACTGTCTGTTAATACAGGGGCGTCGGAAGCAAATTCAAAGTGGTACGGCCACTATCATTGCACTTTAGGTGAGGATCCAGGGGCCGCCCAGGCCCCAGATGCTCCTGGGGTCTAGATCGCCGAAGAAGCGTTCTGAGCGATTTCTGGCGTCAATCAAAATCACTCTGCATTGAAGTGTATTTTTAGTTCTTTCCTAACCCTTTTACCATGAAAACGCAATCGATGGTTTTCTGCGATGCTGAATTACAAAAAATTGTGTATAGTATAGTACTTTATCCTAGGCACATCGTGTAGAAGTAACCGAGATGATGCATCGATAATGTATACCAAATTTTACATTGAGCATTTGAACAGTGTCAGAGATAGAGATCATTAATGATTTTACATAAATTAAAGATGGTTGCCCATCCTTCCCGTCACTCAGAGGAACTAATGTGGTTATTCATTAATGCAAGTCTCTTCATACATCGATGCGGTAAATCAAGTTTCGTATAGAACATTTGAATGGTATCAGAGATAAACATCATTAAAGATTTTGAATCAATTAAAGATGGCCGCCAAGATTTCCGCCCAATCAGAGAAACCAGATCTGTCATTCATCGTAAGTCTCTTGATGCATCAATGATGTATACCAAATTTTACACTGAGCACTCCAACGGAATCAGATATAGAGATCATTAATGATTTTGCCTAAATTAAAGATGGCCACCAAGGTTTTCAGTCAATCAGGTCCCGATTCAAAGTATCTGGATGTATCGATGATATATACCAACCTTCATATAAAACAATTGAATGGTAACCGAGATATGTAGGCTATCATTATCGATTTCGCATGAATTAAAGATGGCCTCCAGGGTTCCCAGCTAATCAGAAAAGCCTGTTTGGTAATTCGTTGAAAGTTGCTTGATGTATCGATGATGTATATCAAATTTCGTATTGAACAGTTGAATGGTTTCCGAGATATGGATCATTATCCATTTTGCATGAAATTAAAGATGGCTGCTAAGGTTCCCACCCAATCAGGTCCCAATTCTATAGGCTTCTGGTCCTTGACTAGGTAAATAAGCATACCAAATTTGGAATTCATCAGCGGAACAGTTTTCCGGCTATCTCGCTCACGAACGGACGTACGGACAGACGGACGTACAAGATGATGACAATACCCCATGGCCAAAATTGGCCGAGGGCTAAAAACATGGGTCTGTGCCTGATAAATTTTAAGCCTTTTGGGGTTGCAACTCATTCATAGAAAGCTCCCTGTACATGAACAACTGCACTGACAACTGCATGCCATCATCTGTCAGTCTGAAGACCGGCAAGGTTGAATTCAGTTCAATTCAGTTCAATTCAGGAAATTGATCATATGCACAGTGTGCACCCAAACATTAGGAACACAGTTGTAATTAATATAGTAATATACATGTGTGGACACAAATGATTCGTGCAGAAGCTTCAGGGTAAATCATATGATGTGCAATACAATTATTTGTTAGCAAAATTGAAAGAAATGTTGTCCTTCGTTTAAGATGACACGAAATTCAAAAATCAGGGATTCAGTACTGCGGGGATTTTCCCGCCAGTTATTTCACATTATACTTCTGAAATAAAATATGGTTCATGCAAAAGCTTTAGGGTAAATCATATGATGTGGAAAAGAATGATTTCATATAGCAAAATTGAAGGCCCATTTTGACTGGAACGGACAAGAAGAAGAGAAACTCAGTGGTGCCACCTTCAGGCAGATGTTGCTGAAATGCAATACGGACTGGCGTCCTGTTGCAAGGAATGCGTATTCCGAATTTCGGAATAATCCAACACAGCATTAGGAAGTTATTGCTTCGAACAGATGTACACGGGAAAAAAATCTATTTTGACCCAGTGGCGCCACCTTCAGGCAGATGTTGCTGAAATGTAATACGGACTGGCGTCTTGTCACAAGGAATGCGTATTCTAATTTTGGAAGAATCCAACAAAACTTTAGGAAGTTATCACTTCGAACAGATATGCACGGACGTACACGGACATCCACGGATGCAAAGAAGCAAGAACTAGTGGCGCCACCTTCAGGCAGATGTTGCTGAAATGGAATACGGACTGGGCTCTTGTCGCAAGGAATGCGAATGCTGAATTTCGGAAGAATCCAACAAAGCGTTAGGAAGTTATCGCTTCGAACAGACATGCACGGACGTACACGAACATCCACGGACACAAAGAAGTAAGAACCAGTGGCGCCACCTTCAGGCAGATGTTGCTGAGATGTAATACAGACTGGCATCTTGTCGTAAGGTATGCATATTCCGAATTTCGGAAGAATCCAACAAAGCGTTAGGAAGTTATCACTTCGAACAGACGTACACGGACATTCACGGATACGAAGAAGCAAGAACTAGTGGCGCCACCTTCAAGCAGATGTTGCTGAAATGCAATACGGACTGGTGTCTTGTCGCAAGGAATGCGTATGCCGAATTTCGAAAGAATCCAACTAAGCGTTAGAAAGTTATCGCTTCGAACAGACATGCACGGACGTACACGGACATCCACATACGCAAAGAAGCAAGAACTAGTGGCGCCACCTTCAGGCAGATGTTGCTGAAATGCAATACGGACTGGCGTCTTGCCGCACGGAATGCATATTCCGAATTTCGAAAGAATCCAACACAGCGTTAGGAAGTTATCGCTTCGAACAGACATGGACGGACATCCACGGACATCCACGGACACAAAGAAGCAAGAACCATTTTAAAGTCCCCGGCCGCGTTGCGGCGGGGGACAAAAATGTGATAGCCGGCCCACTCTCTCTGAGCTTTAAAATTCAATATTATAATATTATCTCAATATACTTGTACAACAAATACAAATACATGAATTCTCTAATTTTCAAGCAATCATCTTAACATTTCAAAATCTAATCCGCATTTGCATCTTTGTTTTAAAGGCCAAAAACAATAGTATGTTATTAAACTTTCCTGTTACCCTACCTAGTTGCCATCCAAAGTATGTTATGGGAGTTTTGGTAACATGAAACAAGGGGAAAATTGGTCATTTCTGTTCACGTGACTCAATAAAGTCAATAAAATAAATTTGTAAAAAAAAAAAAAATGAAATAAATAAAACAAGAGCCCAAGGGGCTTCAATATACGCCCGTGTATCTGGAATTACATTGGTCCAAATTTCAAGGTTGTTTGATAGCCTTGATTCCAATTGGTAGCTAGCCTACAATTTTGTGCTTCTGAGAATGTAACATATATATAACATCTTATATTGAATGATAAACTAACGAGCTTAACTCTTGGTAACTAGTTGACCTTGAAGCAAGACCTGAGAGCTCACATATCCCACACTGAAATCGACAATAGTCAAACACGAAAATAGTAGTTTTCCTGCAAATGGATTCCTTTCAGACGAGGTAATTTTTCCTGAAGGAAGAAGAAACTGATGAAGTAAACATTTGTTCTTGAGTTAATAAAGAGGTATGAAGTTCATAAAGGACCTCTCTCCCCGTTAAATGACTAAATACATGTATGGTTTTTATTTCACAACAGTTTACCTAAATGTAGCGGTTTCAAATATGGGAGACAACTCCACAGGACGAATGCCATATACATGTAGGGGAGAGAACTCTGAATATTCCAACCTGACACATATGGTCAGCTAAACTTGATTCAGTTTTGAAGGACTGTGACCTTGACCTTGGACAAATTGATCTCAAAATGTATGGCTCCTCTTTGCCATGCGAGCAAGGTATACTCAAAGTTTGGTAGCATTCCATACCTTGAGACTAGAGATATCGCATGGACAACAAATGTTAATGGATGAATGGACAGAACGCAACATCGCATTACATGACCTCGTCTTCGACAGGCATATAAAAATGTGATTTCCTGATTTTGGGGTCACAGTTACCTTGACCTTGACCTAAATTTTGGTACACGACACTTCGTCTTCCGTCAATGTATCAATGGACACAAAAAAATCATGATTTTTATGAATTTCATGATTTTGGGGGTCACAGTGACCTTGACGTTCGGCCTTGACCTACATTTTGGTATGTGACACATCATGTCCCCCTAATGAATCTACGGACACAAAACAAAGTAATTTTCAAAGATTTCTTGATTCTGGAGTCACAGTGACCTTGACTATTGACCTTGACAAACCATCTCCCCGTAATTTCGCAATAGACACAATTTTGGGGTCAGTGACCTTGACCGTTGACCTACATTTTGGTATGTGACATATCCCCCTAATGTATCTACTGACACAAAAAAAATGTTATTTTTAATAATTTCCTGATTTTGGGGTCACAGTGACCTTTGACCTTGACCTAATTTTTAGTATGCGACACTTCATTTCCCCCTATTGAATACACTCACCAAATATTAATAATTTTTAATGATTTCCTGATTTTTAGGTCACACTGACCTTTGACCTTGATTCTGGTGTCACAGTGATCTTGGCTATTGACCTGGATCCAAATTTTGGTACATGACAAAACGGCTACCTGTAATTTCTCAATGGACTCAAAAAATCATGATTTTTAACAATTTTATAATTTTGGGGTCACAGTGACCTTGACCTTTGACCTACATTTTGATAAGTGACACATTGTGTCCCCCTAATGTATCTACTCACACAAAAACATGTTATTTTTTATAATTTCCTGATTTTTGGGTCAGTGACCTTTGACCTTCGACCTTGACCTATATTTTGGTATGCGACACCTCATTTCTCCCTATTGAATCTAGTCACAAAAAAATAGTAATTTTTAATGATTTCCTGATTTTTCCGTCACACTGACCTTTGACCTCTGACCTCGACCTACATTTCGTATGCAACACATCGTTCCCCCCTAGGGCATCCACTCACCAAAAATTAGAACTGTGGATAGAAAACTGTCAATGATCAATGGTTTCCTGATTTTAGGCAAGTGACCTTTGACCTCTGACCTCGACCTCAATTTTGGTACACGACACATCGTCTCCACCTAGCGTATCCACTCACAAAAAATTGCAACTGTGGATGAAAAACGTTCACAGATATAGACCAGACACGAACCCTTCAGTGATTTCCTGTTTTTCAGGCCAGTGACCTTTGACCTCTGACCTTGACCTTCATTTTGGTACGCGACACATCGTCTCCCCGTAGGGTATCCACTCACCAAAAATTAGAACTGTACATAGAAAACTGTCCCAGATATAGACCGGACACGGGGGACGGACGGACACACGGACACACGTCCAGACGGATGGAAACCGCCATCACATAATACGTCCGCCTTTTGGCGGGCGGGCGTATAAAAAATGAAAAAAAAAAATGAAAAAATTATTTTTAAAATAGAGACTTGACGATTTGATGGGTTTCGTCGTGTAAAGATTCCATCTGGAGGCGTGGTTAGTCTGGACGATCGACATGTTTCTACCTTCGGTCGCAACATTTGTATCAATTTCATTCTAATACCATACTGTGACGTCTCGGCAGTAACGTCATTCCCATTGTTGAGGTCATGGTAGTAACGTCATTCTCATTGTTGATGTCACATGAATGCATTGCTTCCAGCGTGCGTATATGAATGAACCAATCAAATCCTTTGAGTTGGGGGCGGGGTCAGAATACGGAGTTTTCATTGGTGACAAAAAATGCACAGTATATTGTGCATTTTTTCTTGCAAAGTTAGCTCCCTTGTGACGTTCCATCCAGTCCCTGTTTCAAGCATTTCTTAATAGGCAGAGTTATTTCCTCTTGTTTCCCGTTTAAAATACATTATGAAACAGGGGCTGGATCCAGTCTAGGTGATACTATAGATATCAGTTAGTAGAAAGGTAAGAAGAATTACCTTGCTGTCAAAATCGGACGACCGTCTTTATTATAAAATTAGGGAGGGACCACTTTGTACGAAACCGTGGTAAGTGTGGAGTGCAGCCTAGAGTTGCAATTTCCGATATCGAAAATTGCATTTCCAATATATGAAATTGAATTTCCGATGACGGGAATTGAATTTCCGATATTGGGAATTGTCCCCGAATTTCCGATATCGGAAATTCAATTTTCGATATCGAAAATTCTAATTTCCGATATATTGGGAATTGCGATTTCGGATATCGGAATTGAATTTCCGATATCGAGAATTCAATTTCCGATATCGGAAATTGAAGGTCATGAATTTCCGATATCGGAAATTTTGATTCCAATATCGGAAATTTTAATTCCGATATCGGGAATTCAATTTCCGATATCGGAAATGCTCGAATAAAAAGCACTTTGGCTTGCCATAGAAATAAAGTATTGTATTGTAATTGTACACTTTTGTACACCGCATGTCTTTTTAGGCTAGTACCCGAGTAGTTGTCTGTTCATTGTTGGTTAGTCATTATCCGGCCTGGATCTCTACGCCGTAGGGTGGATTCCCTCACGTATATTTCTAAGACAAAACAGACACAGGACCCATCTCAAGTCAATGCTGATTAATCGATGTTGTTGCAAATTATATGAATGCTACCTATTATCCTACCATAGGATAGTAGCGTGTGGTAACAGCAAACAACATCGTTTAATCTGCTATGTTTTATTGAGACGCGATCCGGTGAACAGGTGAAGGAAACGAGTGCATGCATTCATGAGCGTGTCGTGGCCGAGTGGTTAGCTTGTTTGACTCTGACCCGGAGTGCTACAGCTGGCGTGGGTTCGCGTGACCGCTTACATATATACTCGCCTATTCACAAGGCGCTGGACTGATTCGGTGTCCAGGGTAAAATGGACCGATGGTGGAACTAGTTGCTAAGCTAGACCTTCGCCAGCAGAGGCACTTGGAGAATAAAGTCTTTCAGTGACCGCTATATAAATTCACTCACAGTAGTACATCGCATACACCGCTAGGAAGCTCACATGGTTAGACTATCACAGCACTTTCAAGATGGTATTTCGTCCAAATTGTAGAATTGTATTAATGTACTTTCAGGATGAGGATAGTAGTTCGTCCAATTGTAGAATTGTATAATAAATATAACTTCACAGCACGATAGTCGAGCTATAATAAATGTTGAGTGGTTCCAATTGATTGTATAATAATAAATGTGTACTCCGTAAGGAGGTGCTCCTAGATGAAAAGGAAGGATTTCCGGAACAACAACAACAACAACATGGCGACGGTAATGGTGACACCAGATTCCAACATCGTCAATAATTCACCAGCAAAAAAAACGAAAGAGTGGGGCTGTGCATTCAGGGGCTGTGCATGCGGGGGGCAATGAACACAACTGCGCAATGAGCAACATATTTTCACTTTTCTATGTCATCAACTTGTAATATCTCGACAGTTGCACACTTTGTTGTTGGCACTCACACTGGAAGTTTCGCGGAAGTTTCTGCGTTGCTTTCCCGCGAAAAATGGGCTTCAGCAAAATATGGAATGCGAAAAGCGGACTTTGCAAAACACAAAAAGATTTGACCCGAAGGCACCGAATTATTATTCAGTATGACAAGCCCTATCGAATATATGCACAGTTGACAGACAAACGTTCATTGTTCATTGTTCTAGAACTCTAGAAAGCAAATAGTTAAAGTTCCAAGAACAATAATTACCACACTAGAAAAACTGTGATCCACCATGGAGTCAAAAAAATGATGGAAGCTAGCCATCATCAAGCCATATAGCTTTTTTGAGACCGTATTGATCCACATATTGGGGCGGCTCATTCTGATGTCATTTGTCCACGTTTTTGTCATATATGGCTCACCAACTTTTGTTAGCAGCTCAATAATAGCTAACTTTCAGGTTACTTTGCTTCCTTGATCCATACAAGTGGATCATTGATCCACAATGAGCCAACATGACAAGGGGCATTTTAATTCACAAGTGATGCCCCACTGGATCACAGAGATGCATACATGATACTCTTCCCTGGTTGGAAATTGGATCACCAGTGACTGACTTCGAATATACATGGAAGAATGTTGCAAAGAGTAACATTGTATCTTTTTTTTCTGGATCATCGATCCAAAAATCTTTATACTGGATCATTGATCCAATAATGATAATCAATGATTCAACAATGACAGGGCTCAGTGAGTGTCCCAGATTTGTCTCACCACTGGATCAAAAGATCAGTGAAGTTTGATGATAGAATCAAGTGTTCTGTGTGCCTTTATGCGGATGCACACATTCATTTCTCATGAAGGTATTTATTGTCCAATGCTCT
Organism: Hanleya hanleyi; assembly: GCA_036873755.1. Lineage (NCBI taxonomy): Eukaryota > Metazoa > Mollusca > Polyplacophora > Lepidopleurida > Hanleyidae > Hanleya > Hanleya hanleyi. Next base: position 50,142 of record JAVTVY010018251.1, read on the forward strand.
GGGGAAGTTAATAAGAATATAAATTATCAGTGATTATCATTTCTGTTGAAAAAATGTTCAACACTTCAGAAAACATTTTCCTAAGATACTGCTTTTAAGGGTATTTTGAATGTTTATTTTATTTAGATAGAAAGTCAAAATTCCTCCAGTGATGCTAATCAATTATTACATGGATCAATGAACCATGGTTATTGAGCAAGGAGAGAAAGTGGTCTCGCTTTATCATCATAATGTATTTCCCCAGTCTATGTTTATTGGTGCTGTGTTTCATAAAAGGGAAAGGGGAGTGGATGGCATTTTCATTTAAATCCCGCTATATGGAGGGAGATGTACACAGAATTTCTTGGTACCATTCATTTACCGGCATCCAGGTATCATCATGATCATCATGATTGTTTGTAATTATTGGGCATGAGAAAACACAATATTAATACAATATTGGCTGTCATGGCTGGCAGCATTGCAGGAGATATTCACTTTCAGCGTTCAATCCAGAGCACACGGTTTTACTTCCCAAACCGAAGAGATCCATAAACACAGATAAATTTCATCATCAGTTTTCAAATTTCAAGTAAATTGATTGAAAACAGAACTGTTGATATTTTGTATCTTATGGGAAAACATAATACTGGTTATATATTATCACATAGAATTATAACCTACCTACATGAAATGAAATAGCTTTACTGTTCAAACTGAATTGTACATGTGTTTTATTGTTATCAGTATTATTATTCTTGTTTGTGGGAAATGTACTGTTATAAATATTTCTTCTGGATGCATTGCAAATTCAGTTGAATATCAATGCATTATGACATAGATTAAATTTCCCATGGTTCATGAACGTGTATATTCCTATGGACAGTAAGTTAATTCTATTTTCAGACATACAATATGTACAGTTTCATGAAAATTCAATATTTTATTATGTCCTTATTAAACAATTTATTTAGTTACTGAAACTAAATTTGCAGTTCGTTTCATGGAGTCGCTGACTGGTGACTGTTCAGTTTATTTGCCTCATTGAGTCGCTGGTTGAACTGATATAAATTGCCGGCCAGCTGCTGACTTGTCGTGACAAACTGCAAAGTTATATCTTAACAATTTTGGCTAATTGAGTCAAAGAAAGTTCCATTCGGACAGCAGTGCAAATATGTCCTCTTCTAGCTGGAATACAGCCGGTGGACTTGCCTAAAAACTGACTCAATAAGTTAATCATATAATAATAATTTTGGATCATTTAGCCATTACCTCAGTGAGGCTGTAATGAGACAAAATTCTAGAGGAGAGGATCAAATGACTCAATAATGGCTACTTCAATGATCTCACAGTTTGAAGGACTCATTGGTGGATGATTACTGGTTGAATCAATCTTTCACTGGATCACTCATGGATTGCAGTTTTTCTAGTGCAGTTCCGCCTATTTGCGCGGGATAATTAAGGATGTCCGCTGGTGGTAAATTAGCTAAGATTCATAGTGTCTCCCTTCCCTCAACGCTATGCCGACGACAAATACATTTCCCTGGTGGTAACTCAAACATCTCCACGGCGCACTTATTACCTTTGCGCCCTATTGGACCTTCATTAACTTGAGAAAATGGGCCGCCATGAATAAAAATACAGAAATTACAGACTAAATGGCCATTCGTCGGTCATATATTAATTACAGACGTTAAAATTATCCCTATGGAGCCTCAAAATCAACTGAAATCGAGGGTCAAGAAGATGGGCATTTCCTTCATAATAGACCCCGTGTATACAGGGGATGATGATCACAACATTGATTATGATATTTTTATTCATGGCGGCATATTTTCTCAAGTTAATGAAGATCCAATATGGCGCAAAGGTAATAATAAGTGCGCCATGGAGATGTTCGAGTTACCACCAGGGAAATGTATTTGTCGTCGGCATAGCGTTGAGGGAAGGGAGACGCTATGAATCTTAGCTAGTGGTAAATCAAAGTACGGTAATTAACTTTTTGAATAATTTGTGTTGTTGCACTCATAATTGTGTAATATAAGGAAAAACAAAGAAAAAAATACAGGTTCGTGTGCAATGCTCCATTTGATAACGCAGAAAACATAAGGAATAACCCTGGTTTTGAAGCATATTCATGAAAATATCATATTTAATAGTATTGTATTCTTGTATTCAAACTGTTTGAAGATTAGCACAATGTAAATCAAAATTTAACAAATTGGATGAATGTTGTTGCACAAAATTCTCGGCTTGAAGACTTTTAAAGGAAATTCCTATCTCTTAACCTAGGAAAGGGAGATAACCTAATGGGGGAAACAGAACAAAAACATGGAAAATGACCGCCGAAGCCCAAAATCCCCAGCGGACTACCTTAAATTATCGCATTTAACACAGGAGCTAGCAAATGCTACTAGGCGAGATATGTAGGCCTATACGCCACATGTAGGCCCAGTGGAAATCAGTCAGATAGGGACAGTTTACGATGTCGAAACTCTTTTGTCATAAAGTCGAGAAGGCCCGCTTCGTTTTTATAGAGATATACGTCTAAATATGAGTAGAATATAAAAGCGGAGTTCCGGGCCATGGAAGCCATGGAAGCCGATGACATCACTAAAAAAAATAAAAAAAAATAAAAATAAAATAAAATAAAAAAATGTTATAAATAGGTCAATAGGTCACCAGAAGTAGGTCTCTATGTCACCATAAGTAGGTCACCATAAGTAAGTAGGTTAGTAGGTCATAAGTAGGTCACCATAATGTCATAGGTAGGTCAGTAGGTATCCATAAGAACGTCGATATGACCTATGTAACTAGGTTAGTAAGTTAATATGACGTCATACGTAGGTCGAGACGACCTTTGTAACTAGGTTAGTAGGTCGAGATGTCGTCACAGTCAATGGTGAACGATTTCACAATCTCGACAGTCGTGCGCAATACAGCTCATACACATATAGGCATGAAATGCGTAAATTCCTTAGTTGTGCCCCTAGAGCGTCCAAATTCGGAGTAAAAAAAAAAATCCGATTTTTTTTTATTTTTTTATTTTTTGCACTGCCGATTTTCGTCGTATTTTCTATTTACAGAAGTACAGATGGCGATATCTCGGGAACTAAGATGGATAGAGACTCGCGGCCCCCAGCGTCGTATTCCTCTCGTATAGATATACAATAAAGATCAGATACAATTTTATCGCCCAACGGTAACTTTCGCCGCAATTAGACGATAGTTGGTGTCACGTGATTTGACCATTTCTCGAGAAATAAGCGACATACGCGCACGCTGTTTGTGGCGTTGAATTCCTCGTGTCGAGGTCTACCGTAAAGCTCCTATACGAATTTATCGTATCTCCGTAACTTTCCCCGCTATTAGGCGTCGAAATCTTTTTCTTTGTAGCTTACCACGAATACTTCCCTATGGTGTCATAACGACGACGCTTGTACCCGTGGACACGTGTGACTGATCACTTCGCGGTGTTCACGAGTGCCAATCGAACCATACGAAAATATCTTATTTTAGAAACAATATTATAGTAATTCCTCATTCTCCTACACACACACACACACCCTCCTCCTCCTTCACCACACGCACACACCCTCCTTCTCCTCCCCTCCTACACACACACACACACACACACACACACACACACGCGCGCGCGCGCGCACTATCGTTAGTGTGTCCATGCGTTAAGACGGGAGTTGGGCACGCCTCACGGGCCATTTGGACCACGGATGGTCCATCTCTACCCCAAGCACCTTTCTTCACACCCCTAAAATGCCCACTTTGGCTACTACTCATACTGATGACGTCACAGATGACGTGAACATGCTCTGCCACACTTATGGCGTTATACAAATAATTCAACCTAACACAGCAAAGTTCATATGATCTCGTTCACATTATTTCTTTAAATCTGTAATTCTTTATGAGAATGTCGGAGTATCTATTCGTCTGGGAGCCATTTCACTTGGCCTGCGGACCGGGACCGAGCGCGCGGTAAACTGCCGAATCTATTTTATCGACCCTCACGGCATGAGGGTCGATAAAATAGATTCGGCGTGACGCCTATCTTCGGGACAAACCCAGTAAAAGGAATTCATAGAGAACACGTTCTATCAGTTTAATAATTTTCATTTACTGACCCTCAAATAGATTCTAATGACACTTACTGACGAATAAACAGCTCAAAGATTACTACATTTCAATACAAATGACTCCTCTACTTTTATGTCTCTCTGCACCGCACGACCTGGAGTCCCTCCAAACTCGACTTCAAGACCAACACTAATTTATAGAACTTTCCCAATATACATTAGAATTACTCTACCTAGCTCTTTATACGCGAGCCGGGCCCTTGAAATTTTGGGGCCCATCACCCGATACTCACATAGCCCATGGCGCTGGTGTAGTCCCGATCTATTCAATCGCTACATTTTGCTCGTTTTCTCTACTCTGGCACAACGTGGTCCATCTGAGTTCCCGCAAAATTCCCCCGATCTGTGTCGCTTCTTTTTCTTCTTCACGGTCGCAATTATTTTAATAATCCTTTCCCTATCGCAATTCTTGATTGACGCTTGAGTGCCACATAAAGCTCATCTGGGGTATCCGATAAATTAACCCTGCTCATTATATTATATTTTTCTTGTCATGTGCCTTGATTCTTAGTCTAGAAATTCCTTAGTATATCAAATCAATTTCATTTAATTAAATTATATTCGCACATGTCTTTTTTTTCATAAGTGAATCGTCCCTTATCTCGTAATCAATCGAAGTTAAACCATTACATCAAAATATTTTTTTTCGATGTGCATGCGCTATCTTGCTGACTCATCCGGGTCTCAAAGGTCTGGTGTATTTATCATGCAATCTGGTGATGTGTTATTCCTGACTAAGGCCATTTATGCCTTTTTGTCGTGGGTTCCGTCTGTGTTACACTAAATCTCATTAATTGTGATTGCTATTAGGGTTTTGTTTTTGTTGTTGTTTGCTTTATCCGCGTCCCCACTGTTATCGCTATCTCTCATCTGGTCTCTGTCAGGTTTTCTGCTGCCGAAATATTTATAAAAGAATTAGGGTTTAACGTCGCGTTCAAAGATCAACAGCGGGATATCAGATCTGCGTTTACAATTCCTCCTCAATACTATTAAAGTTTTACGTCCGCTTCAATTATATAATTGTTTCAGATTTTCTTTCCTCTTTCTTCAAATTTAACATATTTCATTTCTATGACTAAATTACATCATTATGAGTAGTAACCAAACGTGATTTCGAGCCCCTGGCGCCTCACTGCGCATGCGCGAGAAAGTGGTGTGCGCAGGTTTGAGATTTTGTGGCGGTTTTGTGGCGGTGTTCTGCGCAAGTGTGACGTCATGTATGACGTCACTTCCGGTTTGCGTGAATGGGGCGTGTGTATTCCTCCGCGGTGATGCGGTCTGGTGGTGATGCGGTCTGCCTCCGCGGACAGAAAGTAGTCCCAAATTCTCCGGCAATCTTCAGGGGCGAGAGGGGTCCCTAGTGTACCGATTGGGTCGTATGAGGTATCAATGTGAAGCATTCGTGAAGGGGCATCTGATGGGGTGGGTGTGGGGTTGAAATATCGTCATTCTGCGCATGCGCGGTAGACCAAGGGTATGGAAATAGACGTTTTGGGGTCTAGGTGGGTCACTAGTGGTCCGATGGAGTCGAGTGAGGTATCAATGTGAAGCATATGTGAGGGGGCATCCGATGGGCTGGGTGTGGGGTTGGAATATGGTCATTCTGCGCATGCGCGGTAGACCAAGGGTATGGAATAGACGTTTTGGGATCTAGGGGAGCCCCTAATGGTCCGATGGAGTCGTATGTGGTATCAGTGTGAAGCATTCGTGAAGGAGCATCCGATGGGGTGCGTGTGGGGTTGGAATATCGTCATTCTGTGCATGCGCAGTACACAAAGGATATGGAAATAGACGTGTTGCGGTCTAGGTGAGCCCCTAGTGGTCCGATGGTGTCGTCGGAGGTCTTATTTTGAAGCTCTCGTGGAGGAGCATCCGACTGGACTCATGGTTCGTCCGTATAGTCTGCGCATGCGTAGTCTGGTCGTAGTATAGAAAGCAGGCATTTTGGGGGTGCGTGGCAGTGTGTTTGACCCACCACTATGGGTCCGTGTTTGTGGTTTGGTGGTGTGGGTTCTGCGCACAGACGTCACTTCCGGGTTTCACTAAAACTACCTCCGAACCCAGAAGAGTTTCAATTTTTCCCGTAGAGGTAGGGTCCGGATTTTCAACATCCAAGTTTTCCCCGGCCCGGCCCGGCCCGGCCCGGCCGCAGCGCGCGGATTATCCCGACGAGCGCGCGAGCGCGCGCGGGTTAAAGGGAAGTTGCGGAAGTGTGCAAGGGCACTATACCACATCGGGGTATACATTTCATCCAAGTATAGCGGAAAGCGGTTGTCTTGAATAACAACAAGTTCAGCAATGTTTATACAGTTTATTATCCCCAATGTTACATCATACCCAGACTGGGGGAGCCGCCCTGGGTATGTTTAGTATGTTCACAGCAAAACAAATTGAAATATCAAACACCATGTTTTATTATTTAACGCACCGTCACATTTAATGTTTACTGAGCTCAAGTCAACGATCAGCATGTAGACATAGAGAGTATATACGGCATTTTATGCTATTCATCAGTGCAAGGGTGACGCATTCAGCCGATGGGGGTGGTCGATCAGCTTGGTAACGAAGAACGTAACATTGGTCACCCTCTCTACGACCCATTGTGTGTTGGGGCTTTTACGATGTGCCCATCTCAAGGGATCCACGGTGTCCAGTTTCTCCAGCATCATCTCTAGCGACGCCCGGTTAATGATGGTGAACGGCTGGTCAAACACATGGCTGTTATTACTGGCATAATAATACCGTAACTGGTCTGTCTCTTTGTGACGTAAGATGTACCCGAAAGCGACATTCAATTTGAAGACCGTAGCTTGGTCATTGAAGATGGCTTCCACGTAGCTGCGTAGAAGGGGGAGGTCGGTCAGTGGGAAATTGTAGATATCTGGAATAGGGCGATCACGGTGGAAAACGTGCCGTATCATGGGCCATTGGCGCCGATAGATGTCACTCACTGGATGGGCGTCCTGTAACAGATCGCTAGGAACATCCACTGCATCTTCCAGAAAATGTTTGATGTCAGGCGTATGACTAGCAACAATAATGCTAGGGACTGGCTGGATATCTAGGCTCTTCTGAACTGTGGGTACAGGCGGTCTCTCTGTAATCGCATCACCAGTGGCATTCGTCTCCCCGGGCTCATCTTCACTGGGTCTGACCCTCCTGGGTGCCACTTTAGTGGAAAGTTGTCACCCAAACCGTAGAGACGAGGCATGAATCAAACGCTGATGCCGCCTTAACTGACTGGGTCGTTTGAAGAGTTGACCACATTCATTACATTGTTCCGTCGCGCCCTCGTGGAATGAGCGTTCGTGGCGCAGTAAAGGATCCTCCCGATTAAATGACCGTGCGCAGGTTATACACGTATACCGTGCGCCGTTGTGGATGGAGGACTCGTGCCGTCGCAAATCTTCTGGGCGAGTAAACTGCTTCTGGCAAGTTGTCCAAGTGAACATCTTGGTGCTATTTCGTGCCATATAGGTCTTCTCCCCCATGATATCTACCCCCATGTGTTTAGTGATTATGTTTTCCACCATGGGCAGATCACATATATCGGCCACATGCTGCATCTCATCAACGATATGGATACGGTGCTGCAGAAGCTTAGCTCGGTGGGATGGCTCCATGACTGTTGGCTCCACTGGTGAGACAAGTAGCTCCTCTCGTCAGATAGGCTCAGGCTGGTGAAATTCAGGCAAGTAGCTCCTCTCGTAAGATAGGCTCAGGCTGGTCAGGCAGGCTCAGGCTGGTCAGGTCAAGCAGGCCAATGAATGCAGCAATGCCATAAAAATTCCCACTTTTATACACCTACATAGAAGTACCCGGATGCAGGTGCGGACGTGAAGTGCCCGGATGAAAGACACGGACGTCACCGAAAAGACACGGACGTCACCGAAAAGACACTACCCCCTCAAGACCCTCATACATACCCGGATGCAGGCGCGGACGTGACCGAAAAAAACACCCACAGTCAACTCACCACATACAGTCGCCCCCTCAAGACCCTCATACATACCGCGACGCAGGCGCAGACGTGAAGTGCCCGGATGAAAGACACGGACGTCAGCGAAATTCTGGGAGAAAACCCCACAGACAGGTCAGTACAGTACATTCCTATCATGTTTCCTACTGGTTCCTCCAGCGTGGATGTGCTGTGATGGAGGGGCTAATAAAAGGATTGACCTGTAATCTTTGTTGTTGTTGCTCTCTTTTTGGACTAACCAATCAGAATAGTACGTATCACGGACTACACCCGTAGAGCTACGTCTAGGCGCGCATGTATGACATGGTCTATATAACACGTCCCTCTGGATCCCACACCCCGATTCCTACGGTTACAGAGCCATGACGGACACCCATCCCTATGCGACTCGCATTTTACAGCATGCCACCGTGGTTAATTCACTCACGGGCTACCGAGCAGTGGTTCGGTCCATGTTTGCAGATGGCGACGACAACAAGGGGCGACGCCAGATCCTGAAAGAGTTCACAGAAGCGGTCCTCGACAGAGTGCACACGATGGAGAGGTGTGCTATCACTCACCACTACTGGACTATGACAGCCATCCTTGATGCCCGGTCTATGGACCACGAGCGCTCACGCCGGAACCAGCGACGGCTCGTTGGCCTAGTAATGGTCTGTGCCCTCTTGACCCTGACGCTGTGGCATTGACAGTGGGACCTCACCATAAATACGAGGGTCAGTCACAGTGTGCGTCATTCACCGATTTATAGGTGTTGAGCGGTGAGCTCGACGGAAACCTCATCCACATAGACAATGCCATCTACGTACACCGTGGACCCTTCTTCCCACGCCTGGGCCGTTACCAAGACCCTACGCGAGGCTTCACCCTTGACCCCGATTTGTGGACAGCCTTCGAGAAAGTGGTGCCTATTGTGGACCAGCTGTTTACACCGGACGAGCGGTCAGCTGTTCAGTTGGAGTGGGCTCGTGCCCTGAGTGAAGCGGCGGCAGAACCCAATGAACAAATGTCTAGCAATGAAGCGGAGGCAGACGATGATACCATTGATTATCCGGCTAGACTCAGTCAGCCCAGTGACATGACCACCCGATCCTTTGATCTCACGGGATTGTCCCTGTAAATACGACAGACAGTCAAATCTTGTACCATTCACGTACTGACCATGACGGAGGATATAATTCGGGCGTATCTCAGCTTGACCCCCGAGGTCTTCCTGCACGTTTATGCGTGTAAGCTCGATATCATGGAGGAGGTGGGAGATATCTGTGATACGGAACCTACACAACCGTGCCCGGCTCACATTCGTCTGTCCCGAGAGGGCTAGACCAAATTCAAACGGATGTTGTCTGGTGAACTGGACGGCGACCTCATCCACTTGTGTCACGATGTGTACGTTCGACGCGGCCCCTTCTTTGCTCAATTGGCTCGGCTAGATGGGGGTACAGTCCATTTTACCCTTCACCCTGATCTATGGTCTGCATTGGAAGATGCCGTGGTAGATGTGGATCAAGTGCTTACGGAGGAAGATCGGTCATCAGACGAGTTGGACTGGTCATTTATCATGGACAATGTGCTGGCAGAAGCCAACGAAGAAAATCAGAAAGAAAATCAGAAAGAAACTCCGGCCCAAGATATACCCGTTATAAATAAACGATAGAGCCAGGGTCCTTCATCATTTGTCACCATGAAGAGCTGGGAGAAGGTGTTGGATAACTTATACTACAGTCCCGACAGTCCGGCGGCCTATAGTGCATTGACCGCTCTCTATCGAGCGGCCAAACCCCAGGGGATACAACGTGCTCAAGTCCGAGATTGGTTAAGAAAACAAGGCACCTATACCTTACATCGAGCTGCCCGTCGCCATTTTCTACGGAACCGGGTCATCGTGGGAGGACTAGATGCCCAATGGCAAGCGGATTTGGTCGATATGAGCGCCTTTGCCAAACACAATGATGGGAATCGGTATATCGTGACGTGCATCGATATCCTCTCGAAGTATGCGTGGGTGGTACCCATTCGGACGAAAACGGGGGCGAATCTCATAGCGGCGTTCAAGGACATCTTCAAGACCCGGCGCAAACCCATGTATTTGCAAACCGACGAAGGCACGGAATTCCTCAACAGACCGTTCCAACAGTTTCTAAAAGCCCAGAAGGTGTTTTTCTTCCATACGTACAACGAGACCAAGGCTTCCGTGGTGGAAAGGTTCAACAGGACATTCAAAGGCCGCATGTATAAATATTTCACCTATAAGAATACAAGGCGGTACATCGATGTTCTCCCGAAACTGGTGAGGGGTTACAATCGAGCCTATCACCGGAGTATAGAGAGATCCCCCATTACCGTGACCCAACGCAATGAAGCCCAAGTCCGGCGTGTCTTGTACCCCAGGCAATCGCAGCGAACGACGAAGGAGGTGTACAAGGTCGGGGACCCTGTACGGATCAGTAAAGTCAAAGGTCAATTTGAGAAAAGTTACTTGCCCAACTGGAGCGATGAGCACTTCCTGATTAAACGGCGCCTACCCCGACAGCAGCGAGTCTATGAACTGGAAGATCTTCAAGGGGAACCGTTGCTAGGGACGTTTTACGAGACGGAATTACAGCCTGTCGTAAAAACACAGCAAGACTACTACACGGTGGAGCAGATTTTGAAAACGGAACGTCGACGTGGCAAACTGTTTCATTTCGTCAAATGGCAAGGCTGGCCCAGTTCCTTCAATTCCTGGGTCGCTGCCAACCAGGTGAAACGACTATAAAGCCAGACACCACTGCCGTCATCCTTCATTCCACGTTCGACCACAGTGCTATGGACAAACAGCAGCTGCCTCTGCCGCTGCGTCTCCCAAAACGCTCAAAGCGCAAGTGGGCTTTGTGGTGATATTGCTAATCCTGCTGAGTGTGTTGTACGGAGGTGTGTTTTACGACGTAGCCTATGTCAGCACGCTACTTAACCAACTGAGAACACCAGCCACCAGTCAAACCAGTCTACAGATAGCACCAGTCAACCCCGTATCGAGCCCAGTCATCACCACCACCACACCCCGTGTATATGTCACATCGAGCTCCACACCAAGTATACAGCCCACACCTACACCAAGAACACCCACTACGTAATAATAATAATAATAATAATAATGAACCTTATTTTACTTCGATGACCCGTTCAGCCAATAAGGCTGATCTTCCACGGGGTCGAAAAATAAATATACATATATACATTTAGATTCAGATAAGAATATATACATAAGGGTAAAAATATATATATAAATATAAAGGTAGTCAGCCAATTAAACTTAAAAATAGAGGTTAAAATGACTCATATATTAGATAACAGTGATTTATAATAATTGGTTTTGAAAGACTTGAGGCTCGGTCCGTTTTTTAGTTGTAGTGGTAAAGTATTCCATAAAGAAGCACCGGAGTAGCTGAGACTCTTCCTGTACAGTTCTGTTCGTATAGCGTCTGAAAACCCACGGGATTTCATCCCTCACAGTGAACAGACGACGACCGACGTTATACCCAGCACCATCATCACTCACAGTGAACAGACAACGACGACCGACGTTGTACCCACCACCACTCCAGTTCACTCGTACCAAATTTACAAGAGCGGGTTACCACGACAGTGGATACACCTCGACCCATGGACCCTCGGTGGCAGCATCCCTTCACTTGCGTCATCGCAGGACCGACGGGTTCCGGAAAAACGCACTTCGTCAGGAAGCTCCTTCAACAAGCCGACAGCATGATCACCCCACCCATTGCCCGAGTCGTGTGGTGTTACGGAGAATGGCAGGCAACGTATGCAGCAATGCCCCACATCACGTTCGTGGAAGGCCTACCCAACCTGGCCGATTTGGAAACCGACACCTTGGTGGTTCTGGATGATCTCATGGCGGAGACGGATGCGCGGGTCACCCAACTCTTTACCAAAGGCAGCCATCATCGACGGCTCAGCATCATCTACATTGTGCAGAATCTGTTCAGTAAAAACAAAGAACATAGGAACATCAGCTTAAATGCCCACTACCTGGTGGTCTTCAAAAACCCGAGAGATACCACTCAACTGCTGCACCTGGCGAGACAGATGTATCCCGGCCGCACACCGTTTGCGTTGGAAGCCTTCAAAGATGCCACAACCCCTCAGCACGGGTATATGCTCTTCGACCTCAAGCAAGCCACCCCCGACCACCTTCGACTACGGACCGGCATCTTTCCCGGAGAGACCCACCACGTGTACATGCAAAAATAATGTAAACACACCCACAGTGGCGCCCCCAGCTGAAGTGTGTGTTTGATGATGGGGATAATAAAAAGAATTAATACCACAGCATGGTTGACTTTGGCTCTGTTCTCTGAGGTAGATAAAAAGAGCAGAGTTGTGAGTTCTAGCATTAGTTGTACATGATGTCTGCGCGAGTACGGAAGCACGTTCCGACGCTCCGTGTATTGAAGACGGCCCCACCCGAGTTGGTCCGAACCATTGTACGCGGTGCGGACCCTGACCTTGTACGCTGTCTGTGCGAGATCGGGTACAACCTGTTAAAAGGCAACGTTCCACTGACTCCGACTCAGAAGACCAAGTTGGCCAAGCATAAGACAGGTCTCCGAACCCTAGTCCAGAAGCGAGTCTCTCAAACACAAAAGAAAAAGGTGTTACAGAAAGGCGGCTTTCTCGGGGCCATCTTAGCACCGTTGGCCGCTTCCGTGTTGGGTCCAGTATTGGGTGGACTCTTCGGCCGACAATGAACCACACGAAAAAAATGGTTCTCGTCGAACCACGGTTCCTTCAAAACCTCCAATCGCCCTACCCTGTTCCACCTACGGTGAAGACCATAAACACCCTCGATGAAGAGATGCAACAGATCTTACAGAGACCGGGGTTAAGCGACAGTGAGAAAGTATAACGGTACAATGAGACGCTTCAACGGTACATGACGTTCATGGACCAATACAAAACCCTCTCTACCCCACCACCACCACCACCACCACCTCCACGCGACACACCGCCGACCTCAGCACCGCTCCAACAGCCGCCATTACCAGGGGTACCACCCACAGCCCCGCAGTGGGTCGAAGACGAAGTGCTGAAGAATGTACCTGCATCGTTCAAGAAACAAACTGGCCTGGTATTACACGGATGAAACAGAATCCTAACATGACTTGGAATGACAAAGGCGAACTCCTGGTACAGAATCAGGTGGTCCCCGGGACCCACATGACGGGTTTAGTGAATGACCTGATGCGTCAACGCAGGTCGCACACAGATCCTCGAGGATGGGAGGTCTTCGCTCAAGGCTTGAAAGACATGCATTACAAGCGTCTAGTCCGTCATTCATAATCCAGCCGTCGTCCATTAGAGAATATCCGCGTCCATAATCCAAAGACCTATTCCATTTTCCACATAACAGTATTAGCACCAAATTCAAAAAGACAATCATAGTATACATAAACATAGGCTTGTTTCCTGCAAGAGAGAAGCGGTCAACAGTTTTCAATGATGCCGGCAAGACATCATGATGTTCCAAAAATATCAAATCCGTATCGCTGATCAGTATTCTTAATCCATAATATTCGTTATAGAGTCGTCATCTAAAAAAAAAGATGTATCTCAGTCACGCTTTGATTGTGACTGTTCATATGAGTACCATGAGGATCTTGAAGTACATGGGTTCATACGGCCCCTAGCCCCGGGTTAAGCGGAATTAGACACAAGTTACGAAACGTAGCGCCATAGATCTTGCACGCTACGTTCGTATTTTGCTATCAGCATGCGATATGTATCGCCAAATTTGAGAAACTTTGAGTGGAGGCGCTTGGTGGAATAGCCCTGTTTTATAAGTTTCTGCAACAATGTTTTGTGACGTTGATTAAAATCATCACATTTAACACAGGATCTAGCAAATGCTACTAAGCGAGATATGTATACACCATATGCAGGTCCCACTGGAATATTACTATCCAGAAAGGGATAGTGTACCACAGGAATTCGTGGGGAATCCCCAGCGCTGGGCCTTTATGCAGCGGACCCAGCAATCGCCGAGTGGCCCACTACCTTCTTGGGAAGCCGAGTGGGAACCGGAGTCACACCCCAAAACAGCACCACAACGGGCACCTTCTTTTCAAGCCTTTAAAAAACCACCCTTGATCAGGACACGTAGCAAGTCACCGCGACGAACACGACGCCGGACACAACCGCCCAAGGCCTGGAATACCTATTAAAACCAACAGCAGCAGCAGGACAGCTCAGTCGCCATGTTTTACCTTTACCCTACCCAGTAACAGTTCGCTGGATGTGTTTCCTGACAACACCTTGGCCAAGTACGTCAACCGGTTACCGCAACCGTTGCATTTACCTGGACGATGGGAATGTGGCCTCGTGGATATCCAATACCCTTACTCGTGGTACAACGTGCGAGCCAATGAAGTGTGGTACGAGGTGACCTACGAAGGCAAAAACACCCGACTCACCCTCCCCGAATGCCAATACGTTACCCCCAAGGAGTTCATGCAGGGGCTGACAAGACTGTTGCATTATAAGGCTCTACGGGAGGTCACGAATGTTTCAAAACCCATCAAATCCTTTCCGTTCAAGAATCACGTGGACTTCGATTACAACGCACACAACGACAAGGCACAGATCCTCCTCACCGCCAACGTGAGTGTCGTACTGAGTCCTATCTTACAGCAAATGCTGGGTCTCGCTCACGCGACCTACACGGGTCCATCTGAGGACCATGGCCAGATCCCGATGGGTATGAAGTCGGGTATGTACGGACTCTACGTCTACTCGGACGTAGTCGACAACCACATCGTGGGCGATATCAACACAACTCTGTTACGGGTGGTCCCCATTAAAAAGACGTATGGAGATCAAGTCACCCACAGTTTCACCCACATGCTCTACCTACCCGTACGACAGACCGACATCAACACTATCATGGTGGATATAAGAGATGACACGGGACGACCGGTGGCATTCGAACGAGGAAAAGTGATGCTGACACTTCATTTTCGACAAGCACGTGCTCCCCACTTTGTATAATGAAGGTCCCTTACGAGTGCGATGCACGCAGCTATATGGACTATTATGCCCAACAGGCCGGGGGTGGCCTTCCCGTCTTTAGCGGTGCACGCATGCAACGAGGACATGAGCTGGGGAACATACTCGGGAGCATCGTCAAAACGTTCCTGCCCTTGGTGACGCGCGGGGTGAAAGCAATCGGCAAACAAGCGGTACGCAGTGGACTGCAAGTGGCCGGTGATGTCTTGGGGGGTACGGCACCCAAAGAAGCCTTGAAACGGCGGGCCAAAGAAGCGGGAGGCGTCTTGGTGGCCAGAGCACAATGCACCGTAGGGAATAAAAGACCTGCACCACCGAGACCACGCACCAGTCGACGACCGACCCAGCGACGACGCACATCGAAGACCCAGGATATCTTTTCTTAAACATGTCCTTGATCCACGCAGAGTCCTGCCCCTCCACCAACAGTGAATTTGATTTGTGGACCGTGCCGCCCACACAGACCAGTGCCGAGCAAGGATTATGGGTGGAGCATCTCCCGCTCTCCAGCATCAACGAAACAGGGCCCATCGAGTTCACCATCAGTAATGTGGATACGGCCTATGTGGATTTAGCCCATACATACTTGTATGTGAAAGCCAAGGTCGTCAATGGGGATGGCTCCAGAATCATCCAAGCTGCAACGGTGGGCCCGACGAATCAACTCATCAGTGACTCGACCAACACGTACCCCTATCGAGCCTACATCGAGACGCTGTTGTCGTATGAACGAGAGGCTAAAACATCTCAGCTGACAGCCGCTTTATTCTACCAGGACACAGCCGAGCACATGAGCACGGTGGACAATGAAGGATATAACAAACGGAAGGCTTTCACCGCCAACGGCGCATCGGTAGATCTCATGGGTCGACTGCACGCAGATATTTTCATGCAAGACCGGTACCTCTTGAACAAGATCCCCATCAAAATCCGACTGATACGGGCGCCTCCGACCTTCGCCTTGATGGCCACTGACGTAGACGGACATGCAGCCGACTATAAGATTGTCATCCAAGACGCAGTCCTGTATGTCCGAAAAGTGAAACCGAATCCAGCCGTTCAATTGGGACACCTCAAAGCCTTGGAAACAAAACCAGCCCAGTACCCTATCCCACGTGTACAAACCAAAGTGTTCTCTGTGCCTGCTGGAAATATGAGCGCCAACAAAGAAAACCTGTTCCTGGAGAAACTACCCAAGCGATTGATCCTGGCCTGTGTGGAAAATACCAGTTTCAGCGGAGCCTACCCAGAGAATCCGTTTGACTTTAAACATTTCGGCATCAATTTTGTGGCCCTGCATGTGGATGGACAACAGGTCCCAGCCACGGCCTTAACACCGAACTTTGGGCGCAGGAATTTCATTCGAGCCTATCAGAGCCTGTTTACAGCCACCGGTCAAATCAACCAGGACGAAGGGAATATGATCAGTCGGGAGGACTACGCGAACGGATACACGTTGTTCTGTTTCGATCTGACCCCCACCTTAGAGAACGACCATCAGCTGGCCCTCGCCAAGCAAGGCAATTTACGGTTGGAAATCCACTTTGCACGAGCCCTCGGGACCACCGTCAATGTGATCTGCTACGCCGAGTTTGACAACATCATTCAAGTGGACAAGGCGCGCAATGTCCTGTGTGACTTTCCACCTAACATGGATACAGACCAGATAACCACCGTGCTGGAGAATGACCCAGAGACACGTATGGTCTTTCAAGGGGTGTTCGCCCGAGATGTGTTCCCATTAGACCGTATGTATCCTGCTGCTTACGTTCTCAACACGGACCCGATGGATCGGCCCGGTGAACATTGGGTGGCCGTGTACTTGACAGAACAGCAGGGCGAATACTTTGACCCGTACGGCCTGCCACCCCTCCATCCCGATTTAACAGACTTCATGGATCAAGGCACAGAGACGTGGTGTTGGAACAGTGAAACGTTGCAAAGCCTGACCAGTAGCGTGTGCGGACAATATTGCTTGTTTTTACCTGTACCATCGATGCCGGGGCAGAACCTTATCTACCATCGTACAGATGTTTGACGAGTACCCCAAGGCCGAGGACCGCGATGTACTCGTATATGACTGGGCCGCCCGTCATTACAATGTACAAGCCCCGTTCTGGGCTTAAGTTCTTTCAATGTACAAGCCCCCTGTTCTGGGCTTAAGTTTACAAGCCCCCTGTTCTGGGCTTCAGTTCTTTCAATGTACAAGCCCTCTGTCCTGGGCTTCAGTTTTCACGTGGTTGTTCTCACGTTGTTGTTGTTACTGAATAAAAAACAAAATGAGATCTCACCAAAAAAAAAGTGGCTTTGAACACCGTATTAGCCAATCAGTGGCCTAGAAAGGGGCCAAAGTTAACCCATCAATGTCCAGAAAACATTACCCGGGTGTACAAGAACCCGGATGTAGGCGCGGACGTAGGCGAAAGCATCCTAGTAACCGGATGTAGGCGCAGACGTGAGCGAAATTCTAGTACCCGTCCATTGGTTCTTTTATCGATCGCTCATTGGCACTTTTTCTCGAGCGCTGATTTGTGCAAATAGAACTGCCCATCCTTCCCAGGTTAATTTACAATCCCCTTTTTGGGTTCAAGCTCTGTATATCGATGCCGCAACATTGTTGCCGAACCTTGCCGAAAGGGACACCTTTGACCTGGATGTGACCTTTGACCTTTTGACCCGACATTCATCTGCGCACTTCCGGTGATGACGCGCGCGCGCGCGTGCGGCCGGATAGCGCGCGCGCGCGTGCTCGCCCGGATAACCCGCGCGCGCTGCGGCCGGGCCGGGCCGGGCCAGGCCGGGGAAATCTTGGATGTTGAAAATCCGGACCCTACGTCTACGGGAAAAATTGGAACTCTTCTGGGTTCGGAGGTAGTTTTAGTGAAACCCGGAAGTGACGTCTGTGCGCAGAACCCACACCACCAAACCACAAACACGGAGCCATAGTGGTGGGTCAAACACACTGCCACGCACCCCCAAAATGCCTGCTTTCTATACTGCGACCAGACTACGCATGCGCAGGATATACGGACGAACCATGAGTCCAGTCGGATGCTCCTCCACGAGAGCTTCAAAATAAGACCTCAGACGACGCCATCGGACCACTAGGGGCTCACCTAGACCGCAGCACGTCTATTTCCATACCCTTTGTCTACTGCTCATGCGCAGAATGACGATATTCGAACCCCACACGCACCCCATCGGATGCTCCTTCACGAATACTTCACATTGATACCTCATACGACTCCATCGGACCATTAGGGGCTCCCCTAGATCCCAAAACGTCTATTCCATACCCTTGGTCTACCGCGCATGCGCAGAATGACCATATTCCAACCCCACACCCAGCCCATCGGATGCCCCCTCACATATGCTTCACATTGATACCTCACTCAACTCCATCGGACCACTAGTGACCCACCTAGACCCCAAAACGTCTATTTCCATACCCTTGGTCTATACCGCGCATGCGTAGAATGACAATATTTCAACCCCACCCCCAACCCATCAGATGCCCCTTCACGAATGCTTCACATTGATACCTCATACGACCCAATCGGTACACTAGGGACCCCTCTCGCCCCTGAAGATTGCCGGAGAATGCCGGAGAATTTGGGACTAGTTTCTGTCCGCGGAGGCAGACCGCATCACCACCAGATCGCATCACCGCGGAGGAATACACACGCCCCATTCACGCAGAACGAAAGTGACGTCATACATGACGTCACACTTGCGCAGAACACCGCCACAAAATCTCATACCTGCGCACAACACTCCTGCGCACATCACTTTCTCGCGCATGCGCAGTGAGGCGCCAGAGGCTTGAAATCACGTTTGGTTATTACTATTATGAAATATTATTAAATAATCATTACATAACACAAATATTTGTAGATCGATTTATTTTGAACTAAAATGAACAATAAATGCATAAAATCACGCCACAATATTGATTCATTAAACTAACAACCAGTTGGAAAATGCAAAAACCAGCAGTAAATAAATTAAATTTAATAGAGATCCTCATAGTTGTGTTGGAAGCGCGTGAATTCTAGATCGTAAACCGACAGTAAACCAAAATTACAGAAATTTACTTGCGTACTTTGATATCCACGTATCAAATAGATATAGTGTGATTATCTTAATTACCGGTAATCAATAATCGCAATAAATATCACCAAGAGCTAGTCCCCGGACCGGTCCTGATGACGTTGTAGATTGTCACTTGCTTTACATGTATTTTGAAAGTACGGTATTGTAAATGTGTACGTTATTTCTGGGCAAAACACAAACGTGTACGTGCCATGTACGGTAGAACTGCAAGATATGGGGTTTTACGTTAACATTTTCCACTTCAAGTCATACATTTTGTTTCCCTCGTCTGAAAATAGAAGTATGTCGTACATCAGGCATTTTTGATGAATACAATACAGAACATATTACAATAAAAGAGGATGTTCAAAAGGCAATCATCATATGCCATAGAAAACCATGGTACTTCAAGACTGATGGTATTTTGCTGTTTGAAATATGCATATGGATAGAATCTTATGTTGATTCCGAATCTCGAAGTTTTATTCCTAATTCCAGCTTTAACTTCTTGTACTGCATATACGTTCGATGGAATTATCTGTAATATCGCTGCAGCGCCATCAGCTAAAATAAATAAACTATTTTGTTAAAAAGTGGAAGGGAGATAGCAAGGCATCAAACACTAATTACAAACGAACATTTGGTAGTTTTACGATTTAACATCTCTACAAAAGCAGGGAAATAATATCATAAGGAATTGAGATCATTCACTTCAATATAATATTATTTATAATGATTGAAGTTTCTACTAAGAACACGAGTGGTAATGATGACTTTGTAGGATTTGATCAATCCTATGACAGGGAATGATAGATTTTTACTTGAATATCAGAAAAATCTGCGATGAACATCAGTGAGCCGCATGTTAGTTATACAAAGAATCACAACGTAAGGGCTGTCATTTGATTGGTCTCACTCATTCTGTCTATAACATTTACAAAACATAATGCGAATATACGTCAAATCACACGATACACAAATATGAACACCGGTGGGATAATTAGGGCCAAATTATGGGACAAGTAAATTTAATCTAAAAAAGCAACATTTGTAGAACCGTATGTCATGGTTACAAATGTGTAAAATAGCTATAAATCTATATAAGCCCTCATATTTGTTGCTTTGAAATGATCCCAGCTTCAACCATGAATATAAAGGTGAAATAACACAAATCCAGAAAGTATAAAGGTTGCATCTAAACGAAATATGTTAATAAATGAATAGAAATTGCAAGATTTTTAGTTGAAAGCAACTTAAATTGTCCGAGTAAACATGTAGGAGTTTCACCCATAAATTGTTCTGATTATCTCGCCCTATATATATAGTATGTAACAAGGTTATTTATTTGTATACAAGGAATATCAATAATATTCACTATTTGTTTAAATACAATGTCCTGTAAATATAAATAAAATATTAAGTGCATGTAGCCTATCATATACCCCATCAAGTCATCATCTTCATACAGCTCCCAAAACAACAGGGTCTGTTTTACAGGACACAGTAGCAATCATACCATGAACAATAAAACCGTTTATTACAGCAGTGGATGGTATGGTTTATAACATTGGTTTGGTAAAGCCAGACCACTTTATATATCACAAAATACATTTTCTGCATCATAACATGATACTTTGGTTCATTAATTTTATTACTGTCGAATTACAAGCGTCTAGTCCGTCATTCATAATCCAGCCGTCGTCCATTAGAGAATATCCGCGTCCATAATCCAAAGACCTATTCCATTTCCATATAACAGTATTAGCACCAAATTCAAAAAGACAAAAGGATACATAAACATAGGCTTGTTTCCTGCAAGAGAGAAGCGGTCAACAATTTTCAATGATGCCGGCAAGACATCATGATGTTCAAAAATATCAAATCCGTATCGCTGATCAGTATTCTTAATCCATAATATTCGTTATAGAGTCGTCATCTAAAAATGATGTACCTCAGTCACGCTTTGATTGTGACTGTTCATATGAGTACCATGAGGATCTTGAAGTACATGGGTTCATACGGCCCCTAGCCCCAGGTTAAGCGGAATTAGACACAAGTTACGAAACGTAGCGCCATAGATCTTGCACGCTGCGTTCGTATTTTGCTATCAGCATGCGATATGTATCGCCAAATTTGAGAAACTTTGGGTGGAGGCGCTTGGCGGAATAGCCCTGTTTTATAAGTTTCTGCAACAATGTTTGTGACGTTGATTAAAATCGTCACATTTAACACAGGATCTAGCAAATGCTACTAAGCGAGATATGTATACGCCATATGCAGGTCCCACTGGAATATTACTGTCCAGAAAGGGATAGTTTACGATGTCGAAATTGTAATCATCTCTTTTGTCATAAAGTCGACGAGAAAGAATGCCCGCTTCATTTTTATAGAGATATAGATCTAAATATGATGTGGCTGTAGGGCTATCTGTAGTTTCCTTCAAATCCAGTGAAGGTGGATATATATCCTTCACTGCGTCATTTATATAGCGATTATCCACAGCGAGAAGATCGTCTATATAGCGTTTGGTGAATGAGAAGGAACGGGCTTTGAGTGGATCGGTTTTGAAAGCGCCAGCATATAGTCATATTCATAAGAGAACAGATACAGGTCAGCCAACAGGGGTGCACAATTAGTACCCATTGGAATACCTATATGCTGCTGATATATTGTGTTGCCAAATTTCACATAAGATATTTTTAATGAGAAATTCAAGCAACTCTATAAACAAAGAAACATCCCATGAATGATATCTCTTGTATGTAGTAGAGCTAAAGAATGCTTTATGGCTTCTGACATTAATATATCTACGATCCGTTTTCTTGAACACAGATACTATTAATGAACTTAGACGGTCAATAAGGTCCTGATGAGGGATTGTAGTATAAAGAGTCGAGAAATCCCATGTGGATACATGTCTGTACGGTATGTGACCTTTAGCATCAAGTTCTTCCGTAAGACATTTTGAGTTTTTCAATATCCACATAAATTCAACGCCAGAGTTCTTGGAAATAATGGCGCAATACCTT
>JAVTVY010018252.1:0-83542 GCA_036873755.1 Hanleya hanleyi
TACAATGCATACATACCCCCGCCCTTTCCCCACGAAGTCCACAGCATTTCAACACGCGACATTTCTGCACGAGAGAGAGAGAGTGAATTAAGGTTTAACATCGCGTTCAGCAATATTGCTATTTTGCGACGATCAATCAATATTCTAGGTATTCCAAGAAAAACAAGTCAATAAACCAGCAACCCAGACGTAATCAACAAAACACAACAAAAATGTGTACCTATGTAAGTACTCAAGCCAATAACTTAGTCATCCAGCACATTAAAACTTATGCAACAAACCGATCTCTCTCCAATAACCCAAGATACAGTCCTCCCTAACCCGACTAAAAATATCTTCCAAAAGTAGTCGCTCGATAAAAAGAATCTCTTCAATCAGGAAATCTATGCAGTCGACGAAGTCCACAACATTTCAACACGCGACATTTCTGCACGAGTGAAAGAGTGAAATAAGGTTTAACGTCGGATTCAGCAATATGGCTATATAACGACAATAATTACTTCAACAAAAGCAAGGCAATAACCCAGCAAAACACAACACACCAAAAACATGTACATACATTTAAACTTCTACAACAAATCGACTTCTTTCAAATAACATAAAATACAGTCTTTATTTACCAAACTAAAGAGATCTAAAGTAGCTGATTGTTACAAATACTCTTACAATCTTAAAATCTATTCAGCTGCATGCGACCTTTACGTAAGCGACAAAACTAGCCAACTACCCAGCAATCCCGAAGTAATGAACACAACGCACCAAAAGACATGCACATACATTAAAATTTACGCGACATTTCTGCATGCGAGTGTGTTCAGCAATATTGCTATATAGCGGCGAAGATTATTTCAATAAGAACAAGGCAACGACCCAGCAATCCGAAAATAATCAACAAAACACATCAAAAACATGTACACACACTAAAACTTCTACAACAAACCGATTTCTCTCAAATAACCTAAAATACAGTCTTCATTTACTAGACTAAACAGATCCAAAGTAGCTGCTTGATAAAAAGACTCGCTTTCAATCTTTAAATTCATACAGCTGCATGCGAATTTTCCGTAAGCGACAAAACTAAATTGTTTTTTTGTTGGTATCTAGTTTAGAAGATTTGTTAGGAAATTCCATATCAGTTGCAATGCAGGAGAGAGAACGAAAGAGAGAGAGAGAGAGAGAGAGCGAGAGAATTAGGGTTTGAAGTCGCGTTCAGCAATATTTCACTTATATTGTGACGATCAAACCAAATTCTAAGTATTCAAGCTGATAACTCAGTAATTCAACACATTAAAACATACACACAACGTAAAATGCATATTTGTGATTGTCTTATCGAATTCTAGCTCAACTTGTCTATAATTTGTTCTTTTTGCTTCGTTGTCATATTGATTTAGTTTTTATTTCCTTGGCTATTCTGTATTCGATAGTTGATCCTAACCATCCATACAGAAGGCGGAGTTAGTGACTTCATCGACCTAAGCTATATGATTTGCTCAGTTCGGCGCCAACCGGATTCCTAAAACCACCGAGAGATGGAGAGAATTTAGGATTAACGTCGCGTTCAGCGTTATTTCAGCTATACAGCTATACAATCAAACAAAATTCCAAGCATTTCAACAAAATCAAGGCAATGAGTCAAAATGGCAGCCAATATTGATTCGATATCGATTGAGTGTAATGTGAAGAGACTACCGGAAAACACTGGGGCTCCATATTTGGAGGAGGCCAAATATGATCGTAACCAATATGGGTTAATGCGAGTTCACATTGCACGAAAAAACCGCCGTCACAGTGCACAGAGCGCTACTTCCTATAGGCTGCACCAAGCCTGGCATCAATCGACCGTGGGTGCAGTGTGACATCTGTGGAAGATGGTGTCATTTCAAATGTGCAGAGATCCGACATTTAGAGATCGTATGTGCTGTATGCACTACAATGTATACATACGCTCCCCCCCCACACACACACTCCTCCCCAACAAAGTTCAAAGCATTTCAACACGCGACATTTCTGCACGGGAGAAAGAAAGAATGAATTACGGTTTAACGTCGCGTTCAGCAATATTGCTGTATATCGACGATCAATCAATATTCTAGGTATTCCAACAAAAGCAAGTCAATAAACCAGCAACCCAACAGTAATCAACACAACACAACACAAATTTGTACATATCTAAGTACTCAAGCCAATAACTTAGTAATCCAGCACATTAAAACTTATGCAACAAACCGATCTCTCTCAAATAACCCAAGATACAGTCCTCCCTCACCCGACTAAAAATATCTTCCAAAAGTAGTCGCTCGACAAAAAGAATATCTTCAATCTGAAAATCTATGCAGTCGATGAAGTCCAAAACATTTCAACACGCGACGTTTCTGCATGAGAGAAAGAGTGAAATAAGGTTTAACGTCGGATTCAGCAATATTGCTATATAACGACAATAATTACTTCAACAAAAGCAGGGCAATAACCCAGCAAAACACAACACACCAAAAACATGTACATACATTTAAACTTCTACAACAAACCGACTTCTCTCAAATAACCTAAAATACAGTCTTTATTTACCAGACTAAACAGATCTAAGGTAGCTGCTTGTTACAAAGACTCTTACAATCTTAAAATCTATTCAGCTGCATGCGACCTTTACGTAAGGGAGCGTGTCAAAAGTTTTGACGCGAACGCGTTCATATTTGAACGTTCGACTGTTCATTTCCGCATGCGTCAGGCCGTTCATTTTACACATCAGCGTCAGGAAATGAACAGTCGAACGTTCATATTTGAACGTTCATTTTTTTGAACGTTCATTTTTGAACGTTCATTTTAAAATGAACGTTCATTTTTCAATGCACTCTGACATTCATTTTCGCACGTTCGTTTTCGCATGTTTATTTTCTCAGGTGTATTTATTTTGCACTAGCTTTCGTAGGTATATAACCCACTTCCTCTGACGAAGTACTTTCGTTCTTTCAAAGCAATTATGGCAAAGATTTGACGTTTATCTACAACAAATTCAATAAATGTATTGAATATAATAAAAGTGGATCTTTCGTACATATTCTGGGGAATTATTTACCCGGAATTATAGAACGAGCGACAAAAAGGAACTAACGCGCGTGTATTATTTTTTGGAAGAAAACGAGATGAACTATATATAATATTAAACTTCGACAAAGAAATAGCACCATACTGATGTGGTTTATTAAAAGTCCGAAGTGACCAAATATTGTAAAGAATGATACAATAATCGGGTGAACAATTTGGTGAATTAAGCTCCTTAAAATGTTCGTAATTGGAAGAAATTTGATAGACGAATAAGGACTTTGTTATGATATCAAACCACACATTATTATATTACGTATTTGTATGACATTTATATAACAAATTTGATACATGGCATTCGACGGATGTTGATCGCGATTGTTAACTCATTTGACAACCGTATATGCTAAACCCCTAGGTGTCCCCCATCGTCCTGTCTGACCTGCTCTGTATATTGATCGTGCGTAACGCACGTGGGCCCCGTCTGCCCAGTAAGGGTGAGAGCTCAAAGTCGGTTGCCGTTCCCGGGTAAATCAAGTTGTAAGGTGTGTGCGCCTTCATTGCATCAGATTTCTAAACCGCTGCTAATTTTTTTCGTATGGGAAAATAGTGATATTCTTCAGGTCCAGGTTGCTTTTTATGCACACCAAATGGCCACCCGGGATTTTCCTGGCAGGCCGTAACTGACACTGTCAACATTTGAAACCTTGGCATAATATTGTCGTTTCCATTTAATTTAACATCTTGCGGTGTTCTAAATGCTATTCGTTATATTTATTATTTGGTGTCAAAATGAGCCATCTCGGAAAGCCCCTTGAACAGATGTACATATAGCGTTGATTTTAATATCGTATTCTGATCAATAAAGCTATGAAGAATCACATGATTGATAAGAAATCTGGAATATACAGTCTTGGCTTTGAAGGCTTTTAGCACTGTGATTGTTTGACAACAGCATTTTCATCAAACCGGTCGGTATCAACGGCGGATTTTGAATAGCCAGCGAAAATGACTTGAAACAAAAAAAGCCAACACACGTATTTTCTTATATAAACAAAGATCAATTAACAGTTATCTATTTTACAGCATTCAACGATTTCAGATAATTTAAGATAATAATAGGTGGCGACAAAACACTGAAGCCGTGACCGGGACAAGTAGGACCCTAACAGAGAAACAATTCTATCATTGTCCTTCCATATATCATCCGTTTATTAAATTATTATTATCAATCACAGACATCGGACACACCACTCTAGGTTTTACAGAATGCACTCAATACATGTACATAAACAATGCAAAGCACATGGTAAGTTACAATAAATTCTATAACAGAGGAAGGCCTCGCTGCGGGAAAGTAGATTTGACTCCACGCATTTTATAATAGTATACATCGCAAGGCAGGTTTCTGTATGCAACCGACTTTGAGCTCTCACCCTTTCTGGGCCTCCTGGGCAGACGGGGGGCCCACGTGCGTAACGCACGATCAATATACAGAGTAGGTCAGACAGGACGATGGGGGACACCTAGGGGTTTAGCATATACGGTTGACAAATAATTTAACAATCGCGATCAACATCCGTCGAATGCCATGTATGAAATTTGTTATATAAATGTCATACAAATACGTAATATAATAATGTGTGGTTTCTTTTAGTGGCATTTAGAAGTTGGGAAGTAGATAAATAAACAAATTGCTTATGGATAACAACTTCTAGTTTATTTCAGGACGACGTTTCGATACAGGTACTAGTATCGTTCTCAAGTCGTCGTCCTGAAATAAACTAGAAGTTGTTATCCATAAGCAATTTGTTTATTTAATAATGTGTGGTTTGATATCACAACGAAGTCTTTATTTGTCTATCAAATTTCTTCAAATTACGAACATTCTAAGGAGATTAATTCACCAACTTATTCACCCGATTATTGTATCATTCTTTACGGTATTTGGTCACATCGGACTTTTAATAAAACCAAATCAGTATGGTGATATTTCTCTGTCGAAGTTTAATATTATATAGTTTCATCTCGTTTTCTCCCAAAAAATAATACACGCGGCGCGTTAGTTCCTATATGTCGCTCGTTCCCGGTAAATAATTCCCCAGAATATGCACGAAAGATCTCCTTTTATTATATTAAATACATTTATTAAATTTGCTGTAGATAAACGTCAAATCTTTGCAATAGTTGCTTTGAAAGAAGGAAAGTACTTCTTCAGAGGAAGTGGGTTATATACCTACGAAAGCTAGTGCAATATAAATACAGCTGCCTTTTCGAGTGTTCTGTTTTCGTTTTGTTTTGTTTTATTTTTCATTCTAATAAGAGTCGACACACGATAGCCGTATTGTGAGCCCTTCAGCGATTTCTGACAGCTATCATACATAATAATTTGAACGTTCAAAAAAGAACGTTCTTTTTCTGACGTTCATTTTTTCTGACGGGGTAGTGTTCATTTTCTGACTGTCGAACGTTCGTTTGGTGGAAGAAAAAGAACGTTCACCTGTTCATTTTCTGACGCATTCTTTTAGTTTGAACGTCAAAACTTTTGACACGCTCCCTAAGCGACAAACTAGCCAACTACCCAGCAATCCCGAAGTAATGAACACAACGCACCAAAAGACATGCACATACATTAAAATTTACGCGACATTTCTGCATGCGAGTGTGTTCAGCAATATTGCTATATAGCGGCGAAGATTATTTCAATAAGAAAAAGGCAACGACCCAGCAATCCGAAAATAATCAACAAAACACACCAAAAACATGTACACACACTAAAACTTCTACAACAAACCGATTTCTCTCAAATAACCTAAAATACAGTCTTCATTTACTAGACTAAACAGATCCAAAGTAGCTGTTTGATAAAAAGACTCGCTTTCAATCTTTAAATTCATACAGCTGCATGCGAACTTTCCGTAAGCGACAAAACTAAATTGTTTTTTTGTTGGTATCCAGTTTCGAAGATTTGTTAGGAAATTCCATATCAGTTGCAATGTAGGAGAGAGAAAGAAAGAGAGAGAGAGAGAGAGAGAGAGAGAGAGAGAGAGAGAATTAGGGCTTGAAGTCGCGTTCAGCAATATTTCAATTATATTGTGACGATCAAACAAAATTCTAAGTATTCAAGCTGATAACTCAGTAATTCAACACATTAAAACATACACACAACGTAAAATGCATATATGTGATCGTTTTATCGAATTCTAGCTCAACTTGTCTATAATTTGGTCTTTTTGCTTCGTTGTCATATTGATTTAGTTTCTATTTCCATGACCATTCTATATTCGATAGTTGATCCTAACCATCCATACAGAAGGCGGAGTTAGTGACTTCATCGACCTAAGCTATATGATTTGCTCAGTTCAGCGCCAAACGGATTCCTAAAACCACCGAGAGATAGAGAGAATTGAGTATTAACGTCGCCTCCTGCGTTATTTCAGCAATACAGCGACAATCAAACAAAATTCCAAGCATTTCAACAAAAACAAGGCAATAACAAGGAGATAAAAAGAATCCCTCACATTCTAAAAATCTATACAGTCGATCAGAATAAGTTTCACTGAGTTCTTCGCGGCATGGCATACACTTTGGGACTGGATCTTTTTTTCTGATCAGAGCGTTTCGAGTCTTTAATTAGCCCCATCGTTGTTCCCCTTTCTTGCAGAATGCCTTTGCGATAATCCACGGAGTGGATCCAAGCATGTTGATCTAAGAACATGCAAACCTGATGAAATAATGTGTTGAATGCGCGTTATTCAGTCAGTATCTATTTTTCAGTTTCAGCGGTTCTGTGATTTCAGTCAAAATGGCAGCCAATATTGATTGGATATCGATTGAGTGTAATGTGAAGAGACTGTCGGAAAACACCGGGGCTCCATATTTGGAGGAGGCCAAATGTGATCGTAACCAATATGGGTTAGTGCGGGTTCACATTGCACGACAAAACCGCCGTCACAGTGCACAACGCGCTACTTCCTAGGCTGCACCAAGCCTGGCATCAATCGACCGTGGGTGCAGTGTGACATATGTGGAACATGGTGCCATTTCAATTGTGCAGAGATCAGGCATTTTGGACACCGTATGTGCTGCATGCACTACAATGTATACATACCCCCTCCCCCCACAAAGTCCACAACATTTCAACACGCGGCATTTCTGCACGGGAGAAAGAATGAATTATGGTTTAACGTCGCGTTCAGCAATATTGCTGTATATCAACGATCAATCAATATTCTAGGTATTCCAACAAAAACAAGTCAATAACCGAGCAACCCAATAGTAATCAAGACAACACACCAAAAATATATACATACCTTAAAACTTTTACAACAAACCGATTTCTCTGAAATAACCTAAAATAGTCTTCATTTACCCGACTGAACAGATATAAAGTAGCTGCTTGCTTTCAACCCTTAAATCTACACAGCTGCATGTGAACTTTCCTTGAGCGACAAAACTAAATTGTTTTTTATGTACATAATTTATCAGATCAATTTTGTGGCATCAAGTCAGTTTTGAAGATCTGTTTGCAAATTCCAGACTGAGAGAATTGAGGCTTAATGCCGCGTTCAGCAATCTTTGAAATGAAAAGCGACAATCAAACAGAATCCTAAGTATTCAAGTTAATAACTTAGATTTTTCTTAAACAACCTTAAATACAGTCTTCGTTTACCCGACTTAAAAGAACTTATCAAGTAATTTGAATGTGACACTAAATATGTATGATGTACATGCGGAGTGCGGAGGTTCATATATATGATCATGCTGAGATCGGTTTATAATTTCAATTCATTTCCACAATCTGTAACAGATGTTTTCACATCTTTCAGGTCTAAATAATCACAGGAGAGAGAATTGAGGTTTAACGTCGTGATCAGCAATATTTCAGCATTTTAGCGACGATCAAACAAAATTCTAAGTATTCAAGTTAACAACTTAGTAATCCAACACATTAAAACATACACAACGTCAACTGCATATGTGTATGTCTTATCGAATTCTAGCTCATCTTGTCTGATTTAGCCATTTTACTTCGTTGTCATATTGATTTAGTGTGTATTTCCTTTACTATTCCATATTTGACAGTTGTTCTTAACCATGCAGAAGGCGGAGTTAGTGACATCACCGTCCTATGACCGGCTCAGTCCAGCGCCAACCGGAATCCTAAATCACCAACAGAGAGAGAGAGAGAGCATTAAGTATTAACGTCGCGTTTCAGCTTTAGAGCGGCAATCAAACAAAATTCTAAGTATTTCAATAAAAGCAAGACAACAATCCAGTAATCCAGAATAATCAACAGAACACCTATTTCTCCAGAATGAACTAAAATACAGTCTTCTTTGATCCGACTAAAAAGATCTTCTAAAGTAGCTGCTCGATCAAAAGAATCCCTTAGAATCTTTAAATCTGTACAGTCGATCAGAAGATGTTTCACTGTGAGTTCTTTGCGGCATCGAATACACGTTGGGACTGGTTCCCTTTTCTGATCAGAGCGTTTTGATTGTATAATTAGATCCTTCGCTGCTTCCCTTTCTTGCGGAATGCCTTTGCGATCATCAACGCGGTGGATCCAAGCATGTTGAACCAAGAACAATATTTCGACTATATAGCCTCAATCAAACAAAGTTCTAAGTATTTAAACAAAAACAAGGCAATAACAAGGAGATAAAAACAATCTCCCACAATTTAAAAATCTATACAGTCGATCAGAATGTTTCACTGCGACTTTTTCTTGGCATTGAATACACTGTGGGCTGGTTCCCTGTTTTGATCACCTCGAGTCTATAATTAGATCCATCGTTGCTTCCCTTTCTTGCAGAATGCCTTTGCGATCAACGGGGTGAATCCAAGCATGCTGAACCAAGAACATGTAAACCTGATGAAAAATATGTTGAAAGCGCATTATTGCGTTGGAGGAAGAAATCGCCATCACAGCGCGGTACTTCCCAGGCTGCACCAGGCCCGTCATCAATCAACCGTGGGTGTAGTGTGACTTCTGTGGAAGGTGTCATTTGAAATGTGCAGAGATCAGATATTTTGGAGACATGTGCTGTGCACTAACATGTATACCTATCCCCCCGCCCCCTTTCCCACGGAGTCCACAACATTTCAACACGCGACATTTCTGCATGCGACAAAGAGAGTGAAATATGGTTTAACGTCGGATTCAGCAAAATTGCTATGTAGCGACGATCAAACAAAATTCTATGTATTCCAACAAAAACGAGTCAATATCCCAGAAATCCCGAAGTAATGAACACGACGCACCAAAACACATACCTTAAACTTATGCGACATTTCTGCATGCGAGAGAGTGAATTACGGTTTAACGTCGCGTTAAGAAATATTGCTATAGCGACGATAAGTATTTCAAGAAAAACAAGGCAATAACGCAGCAATCCAGAAGTAATCAACGCAACACACCAAAAACATGTACATAAATTAAAACTTTTACAACAAACCGATTTCTCTCAAATAACCTAAAATCATCTTCATTTACCCGACTGGACAGATCCAAAGTATAGCTGCTTGATAAAAAGACTCGCTTTCAACCTTTAAATATATACAGCTGCATGTGAACTTTCCGTGAGCGACAAAACTAAATTGTTTTATGTGCCTAATTTATCAGATAAATATTGTTGGTATTAACTCAGTTTTGAAGATCTGTTAGCAAATTCTATATCAATTGAAATGTAGGATAGAGAGAGAAAGAGAGAGAGAGAGAGAGAATTAAGGTCTGACGTCGCGTTCAGCAACATTTCAGTTATAGAGAGACGATCAAACAAAATTCTAAGTATTCAAGTTAATAACTTAGTTATCCAACACATTAAAACTTACGCACAACGTAAAATGCATATATGTATTTGTCATATCGAATTCTATCTCAGCTTATCTAATTTGATCATTTTACTTCGTCATATATTGATTTAGTTTCTATTTCCTTGAACATTCTATATTCGACAGTTGATCCTAACCATACAGAAGGCGGAGTTAGTGACATTGTTGTCCCATATGATTTGCTCAGTACAGCGCCAACCGGATCCCTAAAACGACCAACAGAAAGTATTAATGATTAACGCCGAGTTCCGCAATATTTCAGCTATACAGCGACAATAAAAAGAAATTCTACGTATTTCAACAAAAACAACGCAACATTCCAGCAATCCAGAAGTAATCAACACAACACACCTATTTCTCTCGAATAAATTAAAATACAGCCTTCTTCTATCCGACTAAAAACATCTTCTAAAGTAGCTGCTCGTTAAAAAGGATCCCTTTCAATCTTTAAATCTTGTTCGCGGCATCGAATACACCTTGGGACCGATTCCCTTTTCTGATCAGAGAGTTGAGTCTATAATTAGATCAATCGCTGCTTTCCTTTCTTGCAGAATGCCTTTGCGATCATCAACGGGGTCGATCCAAGCATGTTGAACCAACAACATGCAAACCTGATGAAAAAAAAATATGTGGAACGCACAATATTGCGTTGTACGAAGAAACCGCCGTCACATCGCACAACTTCCCAGGCTGCAACAGGCCCAGCATCAATCAACCATGGGGCAGTGTGACATCTGTGGAAGATGGTGTAATTTCAAATGTGCAGAGATCAGAAATTTTGAAGACCTCTTGTGCTGTGCACCGACATGTTTTCTGACATATAATTTCCACTTTTTGGAAGCTTCTGGAGTTACATGACATAGTCATAGTGAATAGTGAGTGGCCGTTTGAATATAATGTGATTTCCATCTACATAGTGTTCAAATGAACACGCACAATCAAAGCATGAATGAGATACATTCTCTGGAAACGATTTGGAGATGTGTTGTTGTTAGCTTTATTCACGCTCACATAAAGTTGGCGCTGTCATACGAAATAGGTTTTTCGATAATTGACGCGGTAATTCTTTTGTGGAAGACGGTTGAATGTCTGATTTGAAGCTTGCCACCAATAATGTCCCGTGTATAACGGGTAATCCATATCCACACAACACAACACCAAGTATAATAAACATCGATTGTTGGCTAAATCTTCTTCAAAATTTCCAAAAAGGGGAATGAGAATCCCGTAATTAAATGGAGCAATCAAGTGCTGTATAACTGAATGATATCCCATGACGCGAAAAAGTATCTATGAAATTCCATCGGCCAGGCAAATATAAATTGTAAACGTAGTTCCAAAATCACGCCTCTCTGAATAATATGTTCTTTGCATAAATTTTCAATCTTCCATCGCAATATAGCCGATATATGTATGAACGCGACGTTCAATTTAATTCTCTTGAATTTCTATGTACATAAATATTCAAGAACAATTTCTTGTAGCACTTTTGTCCTTGTCATTTAAAGTTGGCTGTTGGCTGGATGTTGAGAACCAAGGGAGGAGGGAAACTTGGGTGTGCACTAACAGAGAGAGAATTAAGGTCTAATGTCGTGTTCAGCAATAACAGAGAGAGAATTAAGGTTTAATGTCGCGTTCAGCAATATTTCAGGTATATCGCGATGATCAAACAAAATTCTAAGTGTTCTAATAAAACCAATTCAACAACCTAGCAATCCAGACGTAATCAACACAACACATCAAAAAATACAACAAAACGATTTCTTTCAGAGATCGTAAGAATTTGTTGATCAAATCTAGTCATATAATATTCATCAAGTTAATAATTTAGTAATGCAACACATTAAAACACACACACAACGTAAAATGCATTTATGAAATTAGTCTTATCGAATTCTAGCTCAACGTGTCTAATTTGGTATTTTTTTCTTCGTTTTCATATTTACTTCCTATTCCCTGGCCATTCTATATTCGCCAGTTGGTCCTAACCATATAGATAGTACACTCAAAATAAAATTCCGTTTACTCGAACGGAAAAAATCCGTCCCCAGGGAATCAAGGGAATATTCCGTTATTGTAACGGATTCCTATTTTTAACGGATTCAACGGATTTTACTATCCGTTAAATTTAACGGAAAAGTCCGTCCCCAGGGAATCGAGGGAATATTCCGTTATTGTAACGGATTCTTATTTTTTAACGGATTCAACGTCGGGCCCTTGCTGGTAACCGGAAATTTATTAAATTTTATCCCATGCAAACTGGGTTTATATTGAGTGGACTTTTTCACGTAACTCTAACGTCCGAGTTAAGAGAATAATCCTCTCACTATATAGATCATCGGAATCGTTCGTAATATCCAATGTTTAATGATTTTAACTCAAACCGCATTGATATTGACTGCGCTGATTAACTCTCATGTGGTTTTTAATTCAGTGCTTTCTCTTTGTCGAGGAAGAAATTAAAAAAAATTAAAATTCTATCGATCGGACAGAGTCGGACATGTTTGGCATATAATTCCGATATTGCTCATTAATCGCAAACGTAATTATACATGCAGATAAATTTTAAAATTACAATTTCCTGCTCATAAAAGTAAAAGAAATGAGTAGGTTCATTCAAGTTAGATAACTCTTGGTGCGGTGATGCCCACGACGGCCCGGTGTGGTTTGGTTAATGTGGAGATGCCTACACAGCCCAATTCAGAATGTGGGCTTCCCAGTACTTAACCCACTTGGGGCCAGTGTAGGGTTGCCCATGCCCCCACAGCCCGCGACATGCCCACGTTTGCCCAGGTGGGACCAATGATTACTTGCTGACTGATGGGATATTCCGTTGATGTAACGGATGAGTCCGTCAGTGCAATACAACAACGGAAGATTCCCTTACTATAACGTACTATTTCCGTTTATATAACGGATTAATCCGTTAAAACTACCTAACGAATAGTAATACGTTAAATTTTAACGGATTATTATTTTGAGTGTATTGTCTAAAGAATGAATTGGGTTATAGTGCTAACCAACCATTCGCGTGTGTTAGGAGATCAGGTCTAGCTGGGTTCAAAGATAGCCAGCGAACTAAAATTGCTCACAGGTTAACTTTGTTTTGACTGATATCCTAGTTCTTTTGTTCTTTCAGCTCTCTTGTTCTTTTCTTTCCCAAGCTATGATGAAAAGTTTGGTAGGGGAGGGGGGGGGGGGGCATGATGGCCTAACAGGCTATTTTGGTTTAACGTCCGCAAATAGTCTACTAAAATACAACATAGTCATACTCTCTAAATCGACGCGACCAAGTTTGGGTATGTTTTGTGTTAAGATCGGGCTACTTGTAGCAAGAGCCTTGCCTTGATGAAGCAGATTCCTCGTCAGATAAACCACAGAAGAATTATGAACCCGATATTTTAAATGTCCATTGTTTCTGACATCAAACCTTCCAAAACGACATGTGTGTACATTGTCAAAGCTGACAAAGTATAGTTTATATCCTGTGAGACTCAGTATCTATGTGATACATCTATAGACTGAAAATCATTTCCAGTATTGCAGTGGAAATGAGGCCCTTTGATACATCCTCCCCACAGCGCATGCTCCATTTCGCAGGCTCCATTATCCATCCCTGCCTCCAATAGCGGAAGACCTTTACTACGTTGCTATGACGTATGGGGGAAACCCACGTACGCACGGTTCAGTTTGAATCCGGCCGAACAACTCCTTCAGTGTCGCGCATGAGCGAACTACTTTTCATATGCTCTGTCCAGATAAACAGGTAAAATAATCTCCAGATAATTCTTTTTAACGCTAGGTCAACAGAGGTATTATGCAGACTTGAAAAGTAATCGAAATGTTCGGCAAACATCTATTTCACTATATATGATGTCGCGTCCGGCGATGTGCGCGAAGGCCCCAAATCCGGTCCAAAAATCTGACTGGTGGCTGGGGTGTTATTAGAACCCCAGCGAGGTGGTTGCCTTTGATAACGTTTCAGTGAAGTCGCGCTGAAGATCGTGATCTCACGCGAGACCCGAATTCGAAATATAAAACTACCATGGGGAGACTGGACAGTTTCGAAGCCCCCCAACACCCTGCAAAAGGGCCAATTGTGCATGCTCTCTAAAAAAAGTTGCGTGAAATTTCACTCAAGTAAAAGTGGAAATTGATCCCACTCAATACTTGAGTGACATTTTCACTCAACTTGAGTTACTTTTCACTCAACTTAAAGGGAACGTAAACTCTGAGGTAAAACACCGCGGAAATTATACAAGAGTCCCGATAAATTAAAAAAATCGTGACAAATTATTTTTCTCATTTTTTTTCAATGAATGAGACAGACGCAAACATAGAAAATACCGTGATTTGAAATTTCTTGGGGGCGCCGCCATGTTTGTTTTGGACAGGATTTTTATCCAATGGGAAAGCGTAAAATTCAGTTGTGCCGATAATCTCCTACGTCATCGGACATTCTCTGTGTCGAGATAACATGGGCGCACATGGTAGTTTTCATGCACTCCTCCGTTCCCCGACTAACAGAGGCAATGTTATCGATTAGCTTTGATGTAGAATACAGCCTGATTCTAGCAGATATTCTACGATGCCGGGCTGCTCTGCATTTGGCTGTCACAATGTACCAGGTAATCCCGACACGTCGCACTATCATCCTCGTTCATGTTTGTAAGCTACGGTCTCGAATACTGCACCTATGCCAATTGACGCGTTTTTACCTCCGGAGGCAGAAGAACTAGTGTCCACTGACGTCACGATTCTTCAAACATGGAGGCCTCTATGTTCGTCCAGTGTAACGAAGTTAAGACGTTTAGTACTGCTTTGAAAAAATTGTAAAAAAATATCTGATAAACGATTTGGATTCTATGAGGAAAAAGCTTTAACTGGCCATGCACGTTTCACCAGAGTTTACGTTCCCTTTTAAGTTAAATGCACTCAACTTGAGTGACATTCACTCAAGCACAAGAGTGGAAATTCATCCCACTCAAGTTGAGTGAAAAGTAACTCAAGTTGAGTGAAAAGTAACTCAAGTTTCAGTGAAGAAGTACATTTCACTCGAACTTGAGTGGAACAGTTCACTCAAGTTGATTTTAGAGAGTGGGTATCTCGAAACCGTCAACAGACAGCGATCGATATTTGAGTGTTTGCCTCACCATGCAGCGCTTGCAGTCTAAACATTTGTCAACTTGGCAACGGGATATTTCTAGTGAACACCAACGTTGGTAAAATATTATATAACACCAAGGTCCTCAGACTCATTCAACCAATGGATAAACGAGTAGGAATTCAGTCTACCTCATACAAAGCTCACGTCTTAGGGGTTGTTGTTTCTAGGAGAACTAAATCATTTGGTTGTAAACCACATAACACATGTCGAAGAGACATTGCTATTGAACTTCTCTCCGACATTCTGAACCCTTCATCTTTCTTTTAACTTGGTAATGTTTGACCCCTTTTCCTACTACTCACATATCTAGTTCGAGAGGGTAAGTATATTCATAGCACACATACTTGTTTGACTTCCCCGTCTGGACTCGCTTGTTGAAAGGAATTCGTGTTGAGAAAACAGCCATAGGCTCCCTTCATCGCTGCCTCCACGCTTGGTCTCTCGTCCAGGGACCCTGATACAACCTCCACACCTGGTAAATCAGTACACAGAAATGCGTGGTCTAATATCAACTTTTTGACAGTATACCGGAGAACTCACATGGACTATGAAATACCAAATTTCGTTGACTCGAGTATTTTAATTTACATTTTAGTTCACAGTCAATGAATTATGCCAAACAAGGTTGTTAAAAGATAACATTTACTGTATCAATGTTTTTCACCTCATTTGCTTCTCCAATTTCTGTATGCCATCATGCGACATCACTGCACTCTTACGTGTAGAACATATGCTATTATTTTAGTGAGCGTCCTAACTGCGCACCAACTGAATCTTATCTTCAAATGTAGCTCAAATATGTTACAGTTAAGGCGCAATTAGCATATTTGGAACTTAGTCTGAAGGCAAACTGCGAGGCGCAGATAAGGCACACCATAACTGCACCCCACGCTCCAACTGCGCCCTAGCTGGCTAAATTGATGCGCCATATTATTTGCGCTCCATTTCATAACCAGAATAATTATTGGAAAAAGACCTTCTCTGGAATGTAAACTTCTCATAAATTTAGTAATTACAACGGGTTGTCATGGTAAACATTTCGATTACGATAATATATACACTCGTACCACGGGCTTTGAGAGCTTTGCCTTTTTCCGACTGGGCATCTCTGGTCACCGCTCGCACCTTGAAAGCTTTGTCAGACAGGAGTGCATCCACTACTCCTCCTCCTTGTGCGCCTGTCGCTCCGAATACGGTTATCATCTTGGCCATTTTCAGTCAATATTATCACCTATATGGTAGAAGACACATATTAAATATAATTATAAGGAAGATATTCAGTGTTTCAAGCCAATGGTTGTTAACGTTATATTATTGGTATTATTATTAGGGTTTAAGCCAAAGGTGTTTTTTTGTAATTTTTTTTACCGCCAGATTTGTTGTTTTTTTTCC
Organism: Hanleya hanleyi; assembly: GCA_036873755.1. Lineage (NCBI taxonomy): Eukaryota > Metazoa > Mollusca > Polyplacophora > Lepidopleurida > Hanleyidae > Hanleya > Hanleya hanleyi. The sequence continues at coordinate 16,439 of JAVTVY010018252.1, forward strand.
GCGCGTTGGGTGCGAATTTCAAAGTTGCCTGAGTGGAACGAAATTTCACACACAGGTAATTCGTGATGTGGAGATTAACGAGCAGTGTTCAATTTCCTCATTGTTATCGATCGGTTTGGCGGCCATATTAGTTTGACCTAGTTTTCCAAAAAAAATCAAAGGTATTTATCTCTTAAACGGCTAAAACTATCAACACCATACTTGGCATACATGATCGATGGGTCGAGATCTCAAACATTTCCTCATTGGAAATTGTTCCGTGAAAATTTGGCCGTCATCGACCAATCAAAATCATTGCATTTTCAAGTAATGTATTTTTATTGCGAAAACATGCAGCTATATGTAAATTATTCAACATGAGGATGAAGAAGCTTGCATTGATTCACCCGAACGGGCCACAAATGGGCCACTCTTACAGATGCACTTGGAAACCTTTATTGCCGCTCGCGGGTATATTTATTGTTTGTGCTTTTGACTGTTCTAATTGTATTGCCTTTGGCCTGTATGGCATAGCTGTGCAAATAAAATCTGAATCTGAATCTTTATTTTTGTTTCCGCCGGATTTTATCACAAGCTTTCATCCGCTTCCGCTTCACCGATGCGGCTGAAACTTCATACGATCATTGAATAAGGGATGACTGCAGCTCGCAGCCGGTGCGTCTGGCAGTAGCGGTGCGTCTCCCAGGAGTGCGCTTCGCAGTAATCAAGGGACAGAACTCTGCACGGTACTTTTCGCCTATTTAAACTGTGGATTTCAGTTTCATGTGATATTATAATCATAACGCAATCGCACTAAAACTTTCACATATTGTGTACTTATATTTTCTCTTGCCGTTACATTAAAACATGAGTATTTTTAGGACATTTTATTTTTTCGATTTTAACTGCACCACGTATGGGCCAAAATCCCGCCTTATCGTACCATCACCTTTGAAGAAAACCGTCGACAACACATCAGTCACACCCTCAAAGCCTTCGTTTTCAATTTAACCGTGATGCTCTGTTCTGTGGGGTGCAGATAGGCGCAAAATCACCCCAACACGCTAGTCTAACGTTGGAGCGTCAGTTCTGAATTTTTGTCGGCTCGGAGGTAGTAAAGAAAGCTGGAAGACGACAAAATAAACTGTCGAAATTTTGAGACTGTTAACAAGCGACTTCTTACGTTATTCGGAGTGCATTTGCTTATGTATGGATAATGCTAAGCTATTCAGAGGCAAGATTGTGGTAGCGGATCATAAATGACCCTCCCTCAGGCCTGGTAAGGATCGTCATCACAAGTCCAGGTAAATCCTAAATCCTTGCAGAGTACCTGTACATTTTTGGTGATTCGAATGAGTTCGTGAGTCGATGGCTCTATAAAAGGCTACAATCTCGGATATTTCATCCCCACGCTTGTTTTGAATTAGTACGTCGGTATCTCAAGCCTGCGGTTTTTCCTTTGACTTCCATTGTCGATTTCAGCTCCACATCAAAGCAGTTTGGCTAGCAATGAAATTGAAACCGGTCGCATATCATACCTCGCAGCGGATTGGCCTAATCAACTAGCTTAGCGCGTTCACTGATTGGGAAACCCTTGATCTATTTATATCCAGAACTCGTATGAGTCATTAACGAAGCCAGTGTATCGATCCTAACAGATTGATCGATACACTGGCTCGCGAGGATGGGTAAGGTTACTTCTGAGCAGTTGGTTATACATCGCCTTATAACAGCCCATGTTCAAATGTTTTGTCATTTATTTGTTGTGTAATAGACAGACAATTAACTGTGATTCGTAGAAAATCAGGCAGCGTTCCGCATTCGCCAAATAGTCAGACGAACCCCGAAACGAGTGCGCTCATGAACGTACAGCTTGTGTCACTGACGTCCCTATACTCTCCTTATGAGCTTGTGCCACTGACGTCCCTATACTCTCCTTATGAGCTTGTGTCACTGACGTCCCTATACTCTCCTTATGAGCTTGTGTCACTGACGTCCCTATACTCTCCTCATGAGCTTGTGTCACTGACGTCCCTATACTCTCCTTATGAGCTTGTGCCACTGACGTCCCTATACTCTCCTTATGAGCTTGTGTCACTGACGTCCCTACTCTCCTTATGAGCTTGTGTCACTGACGTCCCTATACTCTCCTTATGAGCTTGTGTCACTGACGTCCCTATACTCTCCTTATGAGCTTGTGTCACGGACGTCCCTATACTCTCCTTATGAGCTTGTGTCACTGACGTCCCTATACTCTCCTTATGAGCTTGTGCCACTGACGTCCCTATACTCTCCTTATGAGCTTGTGTCACTGACGTCCCTACTCTCCTTATGAGCTTGTATCACTGACGTCCCTATACTCTCCTTATGAGCTTGTGTCACTGACGTCCCTATACTCTCCTTAAGAGCTTGTGTCACTGACGTCCCTATACTCTCCTTATGAGCTTGTGTCACTGACGTCCCTATACTCTCCTTATGAGCTTGTGTCACTGACGTCCCTATACTCTCCTTATGAGCTTGTGTCACTGACGTCCCTATACTCTCCTTATGAGCTTGTGTCACTGATGTCCCTACTCTCCTTGTGCATTAAATAACAATATGATATACTTTATTCCCATGTCACTGTTTATGAGCGTAGGAAACGAGGAGGACAGCTGAGATTTAACATTGAGAGATTTAAGTACCGGTATTATACAATAAACGGACTACTTATTACTGACCTACTTTGAGGGTTGTGCTTTATGGAGGATACTGTTATGATTATCACCTTCGATGCGCCATAAATATGCCAGTCATTCTAATTCAAAAGTAAAATAGTCTACCACTTCCAAGCTGAATTTTGTCGAAGGTAACTTGACATAAAACAAGTGCGTTCAGGCCTATACATTGTGAGGGAGAATTCGGATCGGTAACCTTTACACTCAACAAAAAACGTGTACACACTATAATAAACCACCAACATGTACCGTTTATAAAGTTAGACCGCGGTTCGCAGTTTGCAGTTTGTTATGCGAGGGGACCAGCAATTATTTCTTCAGATATGGAAATCTTTAATTTTTTATTATGAGTACTCCAAACTCTGCATAGCAAGACAGAATGTCATGCTCTATATATTTGTATATTTATATCCCAAATCTGACGCCAGGGGGCGCTGCTAGGGACGCTGCTGTGAGTCCCTGAATGACTGGTCCCCACAAATAACGAACTGCGAGCCACGGTCTTACTTGATGAACGTAGTTTACGGGAATATAATAAATTTGGCTCGAAAAGTTAGCATGCCAACATGTGGCGTCTTGTGTCGAAATGTCTACATATATTTTCAATAAATTATGAAAATTAATAAATAGTTGTTTTTTTTTCAAAATCGCTTTTTTCAATTTTTACTAAATGTTTTTCTCTTTCATCTTTTGACTCCGATAAAGTCATTCCCTTTGTCGTGATTCCGAATTTCTACAGTTTTTAATTTTCTATCATACCCTGACCTCTATGACATAGAAAAATAGGTTCTTATGTCATAGAGGTCAGGTAACTAGGTTTCAAGGGAATGACTGTATTTGCGTCAAATGAAAGAGAAAAAACATTTAGTAAACATATTAAAAAAACTCGATTTTTGAAAAGAAAAAAATATTTATTAATTTTCATAATTTATTGAAAATATAGGTAAACATCTACCATCCAATATCCCACAGGCCAGAGAACTGTGTCCGCATGAATCTCGGAGCGTAGACTTTACGAGTGTCGAAAATATGGTCTTATTTGATGGATGGATGGCTGTACTTGAGCATACTCTCTCAGTCACACTATCAAGGTAGACTGGTACATATTAACCTAAAAGTATCAACAAGCGGAATATCAGAGTAAGGAAAAAGGATCGAGACACTATCAAGGAAAAGTTGGATGACGGCTCATACACAAAGGAAATCGGACTAGCACAAATAGAAAATACATACCCACGCTAAGAAATCAGCTTATTCGCTACCTTAGTTGCTCAACCGCTCGAGCAGAATTATACCCAAACTGATTGCGTATCGTAGCTATGGAGAGGAATGTACGATAGCCGAGAAGGTTCTTTGACCCACTTCTGACTTTTGAGATCGGACTGAGTTAGGAATGTGTTCTGAATTCTGATTTCCGAGTTCAGGCTTCTGACTTCCGAAATCGGACTTCAGACAAATAATGAATCCGTTTTCCTAGAAGACCACGATGGACGGTTGATGCGGGTCATATAATACGGCGCAACAAAACCAGCAAAAAGTGCTTTGTAACTAATGTTTGATGTCAACTCGTGAACAAATACATCTTCACAATGTCAAGGTTTCTTTCTGAGCCAAAGAATAAAGATTCCCCTGATTTTAGCGAGGATGGAACAAATATGGCTGAAACATATTAACACGATACCCATACGTTGTTGTTCGCACTATTACTCATCCACGTCCAAAGATGAGTCAGACTGTCCGTGTATGTAACATTTCCGCCTGGTAGGCCTGCTCTTATTTCTCAAAGTTAAACACCAGCCCTAAATTAATACAACTAATGCATGTACCATGAAAAAGCGAGTACAAGTTTATATGAGCTGTTTGGAATGGAATCACTGGTCCTTCGTTGAACCCAAGTGATTAGAATTACCAAGGATTCGGAAGTCTGAGCTCGGAAATCTGAACTCATATTAAGTCTGAACTTGGAAGTATGAACTCGGAAGTCCAAATTCAGAAGTCGGACGGGGGCCAAAAATTAAAATTCCGAAGAACTCTCTCGGCTACGAAACTACGAAAGCCGAGAGGGTTCTTCAGAGTTTTACTTTTTTCCCGACTTCTGACTTCCGACTTCTGACTTCTGACTTCAGTCTTAGGAGTTTTTTGCTTTTTATAATGCATTACATCTTAATTATGAAACATGGAATGACAGAATACCATTATTATGAAATCTTGCGCTTGAAAAGCTGATTGCATGTACTTTTAATAATCAGATAGCCATTGAAGTTTATCTGCAGTTATGTTCTGATTATTAAAATGCGATAACTTCTAAATACCTTATGTCACAAGTCAAAGGCGCCTCAATTACATAATAGAATAGCACAATTCTATTCAACTGATCATAATTACTTCCGAAATATTATAAATAAATATATAAATCTACATTTCTCCTGGTTGATGAGAAGCTTTCTGGAAGTGGAAATTTTTTTATATGCAAATAAGCTGTTGGTGAGTTGATTAGGTAGACAAATACGAATATTTAATATTCTGATACCTTTGCAGTCCATTAACTTGTGTAAGGATGTGTGTTAGATAAAATGAATTTTTAATAAATATGAATCGCACGAGTACTCCTTTGTTACTTCATATCTATAAGATAGCATAACCCGTGCAGTTTCCAAATAAAGCCCTTTATAATCTGTTGATATGTCATGAGAACCGTATTTCTATAAATATACTTATAACTTTTTAGAACTAGTTTTCATGATGCTGTAAATAGGCAATATTACAAAGAAAGACATTAGACTCATCGCTTTGTGACAATTCCAGTATAATCTATAGCCATTATCTTGAGTGCATTTGGTGACATCATTAGCAGATTTAAACTTCAAACCTAATGTCTCTCTAACCGTGGCCTAAAACTGGACCTAGAACGTCGGGGTTCCCTTTTCATTTCATTTCATTTATTCACCAATATAATAAAAAAGATTATACAGTTCGGCGATAGTTACCAACAATATTCAAAATAGGTTAGCCAACCCCATGGGGCTTGTTTTATCCCTATATTACTAAACAAAATAGCTTAAATAGTATTGGCGAACATTTAAGAAGTAAATTAATCATTCCGCGTGCATCTCCTGTCGATAGCATACACGCTGGTTGGACTATGCATGCAACGAGACGGTAATCGAGATGAAAATAAGTGAACAATAGAATAAAACGTACACAACAATACACGAACAAATCAAGCACATGAACATTCTCGATGATAGTACTACGTGCATGCAAGTCTTGCCAGCATAAAAAAATCAGTTATAACGTTATTTCTCTAACAGATGTACTTTCAGCTTTGATTTAAAGAGAGATATTGAGCAGATTTCTTAAGTAGAGAGGACAAACTATTCCAGACTCTTGGTGCCTTTATTTTCAAAGAATAGTAAGTAATGTCGGTAGGATAAAAGGGTCTGTACAGGTTAGAGTTGGATTGTCTAGTAGAATAGTGATGGACTTCTGCAATTCTCGTGAAGATAGAACGCATCGAAACCGGTAATGTATTTGGGTGGTGGACAAATTTGTGAACAAACAAAAGTGTATGATAATCATTCAAATATAGGAGGGGAAGAATTTTCAATTTTGAGAATAGAGGGCCGGTGTGCTCCAGTTTGCCTGAGAGTGATATTACCCGTATAGCTCTCTTTTGAAGCATTACGAGAGAATGCAAATGAGTATGGTAAGTATTACCCCAAACTAGGTTGCAATACGAAATGTATGGATAAATTAACGAGTAATACAAAATAAATAAAGTTTTTTTATTCAAATGTTCTTTGACGTGATTAATAATTCCAATATTTCTTGATATCTTCTTGGATAGTTCTGTAATATGTGTTGTCCAATACAATTTATCATTGAAGTAGACCCCGAGAAATTTAAAGTTATCTACTTGCTCAATGTTATTTCCAGATATGCGAATATTTAGTCCAGGTATATCGCGACATCTTTTGGTGGGTTTTATGAACATAAACTTCGTTTTCTTTGTATTTAACGTTAGTCTATTACATTGAAACCAACAGTTGAGTTTGTCGAGTTCTATACAAATATTTTCAGATAAAGCAACGGGATCCAATCCAGATAGGTGAACACATGTATCATCAGCGAAGAGAATGGTGTTCAATAAAGATGAGACATTCACTATATCGTTAATGTAAATGAGAAATAATAATGGCCCAATATAGATCCTTGGGGAACACCGCAAGTTATAGGTAGTGACTTAGATAGTGTATTATTGTAAGATGTCATTTGTGAGCGAGATGTTAAATAACTGCAGAACCAGTCATTTTGTATGCCACGGAACCCATAATAATCCAATTTCTTTAAAAGTATGTCATGATTAACGGTATCAAATGCTTTTGATAGGTCCAGAAATGTTGCGATACTATAATGTTTAGCTTCTTTCGCGGTGATTAATTTTTCTTGTAGTGATAGAACGGCTAAACGAGTGGAGTGATTTGCTCGAAATCCAAATTGATCACCAACCAGGATGTTGTTGTCTTCTAGAAAGCTAGTCATTCGTGTCACCATTAGCTTTTCAAATATCTTACTAAAGCATGGTAGAACAGATACGGGTCGATAATTTTCAATGAGACACCTTGGGCCAGATTCATAGATAGGTGTAACTTTGGCAGTTTTTAAGGAATTTGGGACAATTCCAGACCGAAAAGATAAGTTTATTATCATCGAAAGGGGAACCGCTATGTACGTGGAGACCAGTTTTACAACAGATATTTGCAGGTGCGCTATTTTTTAAATCTGTAAGAACTTCCATTATTTCGTCCGGGTTACTGGGTTCCAGCTGAAATTCTATATCAAACTGTTTATCCAGAAACTCCTCAAAACAGGTTGACGGAGTGGGGCGCTTGTCATCGAGATCTCGTGCAATATTAGTAAAATAAGTATTAAAACTATCGGCAATTGTTTTTTAAATTTTAAATTGCGAATACTATAATGAGAAAGACCAAAGCACAAAGCCACAGACAGCATTATAGGTATTATTATAATATATGTAAAGGTAAAGTTGCAAGGGGTGAATGAATGTCCGAAACTCTGAAGTCGGAAGCCAGAATTCGGAAGTCAGAAGTCGGAAGTATGAAGTCTGAAGTCGGAAGTCAACATCAAAATAATAAACTTCAATGGTTATATGATTATTAAAAGTACATGCAATCAGCTTTTCAAGCACACGATGCCATAATAATGGTATTGTGTTATTCCATGTTTCATAATTTAAGATGTAATGCATTATAAAAGAAAACAAATCCTAAGTCTGAAGTCTGAAGTCGAAAGTCAGAAGTGGGAAGTCAGAAGTCAGAAGTCGGAAGTCAGAAGTCAAAAAGTAAAACTCTGAAGAACCCTCTCGGCTTTCGTACGAAACCGTAGAAGGGACATCCAAAACATTTTTTTCGCAGATAATTATCTGGTGCCATGACATAATTATCCCGTCCCACGACATAATTATCTCGTCCCACGACATAATTATCTCGTCCCGCGACATAATTATCTCGTCCCGCGACGTAATTGACTAATTACAATAGGTTTCACAAATACCTTGTTTACCAAAGAAAGCGCACGTAATGTACAGCCATATTCGAAATTAAGAATGTTTACAGATTTATTCATGAAAAGGAGACGAAACTGATTACAGACTATTAGCGCCGTGTGTTGGAACCATGTATGTAATCATAAATATATTCTCGTATAAAATTTTGCTCATACCAGATCAAATGAATAATATTTAACAAAGCTTATAGCAATATCAGCGGTTACCATCAACCGAAATCAGTAGTATAGTAAGCGTAAATCTCTTATTATTTCTGCGGTGGTGGATGGGCGGAGGGGAGGAATCGGGGAGGGTTGACCTTTGACATTGGACCTGGGGCTGCTAAGGCAACGTGGAGAATAAAGGAGAGGCCACGTCATGGGTGAAGTGGATGCAAAATCTAGGATTTTTCCTGAAACAATAAGAAGCGAAAACACGGACTTCACACCCAAATATGTGGGAAAACACGGTCAAATGGGCCTAAATGGGCCAATATAGGTCCCACGGAGTCGAGTAGGGTGTTAATTTGAAGCGCTTGTTGTGGTCGATCACCTGATGGGTAGATTAGAGGCAAAATTAGAATTTGTCTGAAACAATAAAATGCGGAAAACGGACTTTACACCCCAAACTGGGGGAAACCCCGTCGAATGGGTCTAGGTATGCCAACAGGGGTCGTGGTTCTAGAGGAAAAATCACGTGGCAGGTGGGTAGAGGCAGGTTTGGGCTGGAGGCGACGTCAGGGTGCGCATGCGCAGTTTAGGGTAGCAGTGGAAGCGGGCATTTTAGGGGAGCAGTGGGGTGTGTTTGAGCGATTGAGAGACCATTCCTGGTCCAAATATACACTCTCTGGAAATGATGCTATATTTGGATACTGTTTCTGGATATGTTTATAAACTAGACCAGGTGCTACTGTGAGTAATTACTGTGGGCGTGATTTTGGAATTATTTCAACAAGCTGTCCATCTGATTGGCTAACAATAGTAGTTTCGAATTCGCACGGGATTTATATCGGACTGAATTCAGATACAATATTCTGTGATATTATATCTGAGTTTACTGAGATTGGTTATAATTATGTCGTGGGACGAAATAATTATGTCGTGGCAAGAGATAATCATGTCGTACCGCTGCATAATTATCTCGCGTCAAGACAAATATAAAATAAACATGAATTGCAGGCAAGCACCTAAAAGGTGCGTGGACCCCTCAGCCTGTTTTTTTTCCCAGTCAAGTAGGATCAGGGCTGCATCTAGAGCCAATTTAGTTCCAGAAAACGTACGGACGCCCAAAACTCAAATGAAACAAAAAACGAAAGTGTTATTGTTGTTGTTCAATTTGAAAGGATTTCTGAAGGAAATACTCCTAGAAAAAGTTTCTGGGAGCCTCAATATCGATCCGATTGCATAGCTGGGTATCGAATTTCATGTTAATAGTTTTGTGATTGATCACAGGCTCCTTGCGCCGAAATTCACTAAAAAAAATTGGACCCTCAATAATGAATTACGAAAAGGAACTGGGAGTTTGAGATCGGAACCTGCAAAAAATCCCTGGATACAGCCCTGCGGATACAGTTTGTGTGATTTCTGTACCGTATATAATAGACTTCGTTTTCACATGAGTGGTGTGCTGGGATTACAGCATGCAAGAAAGTGTAGCTTTATCAGTGGCAATTTATGCATTGCACAAGTGTGATAACAAGTTAATGGCATAGAAACACAATGATTGACACAAACCCACCATTATCATTATGGGGGGGGGGGGGAGGCATAAGCTCCAGGTATGCAAACTGGTTCAAAATTGCCCAGAGTCAGGCTAAAAATGGGCTCTCCTAATCACTCGTTTTAAATAATTTCCAAGGTACAGTAACATGTTTGGTGACAAAAATTGAAGCATTATGTTGTACCAGTTAAATGTGTGGACACAAATATGGTTCATGCAAAAGTTTTAGGATAAATCATATGATGTAGAATACAATGATTTAACAGCAAAATTGAAGAAAAATGTTGTCCTTCATTTAAGGCGACGCGAAATTCAAACTAACAGGGGTTCGATACTGCAGGGATTCCCCTGCCAGTTATTTCATATTATACTTCTGAAATAAAATATGTTTTGTGCAAAAGCTTTAGGATAAATCGTATGATGTGAATTAGAATGATTTAATAGCAAAATTGAAGAAAAATGTTGTCCTTCATTTAAGGTGACGCGAAATTCAAACTAACAGGGGTTCGATACTGCAGGGATTCCCCTGCCAGTTATTTCATATTATACTTCTGAAATAAAATATGGTTTGTGCACAAGCTTTCGAATAAATCCATGTAGCAAAATTGAAGAAAAATGTTGTCCTTCATTTAAGGCGACGCTAATTTCAAACCTAACAGGGGTTTGATACTGCGGGAACTCCCCGCCAGTTATTTCGTCTTGTACTTCTGAAATAAAATAATGTCACCAACCTATAGTTATTACTATAAAGGAATAAATTTTAGGTGATTCAGCATGTGTGTGTGAAAAAGCAATGTACACTGCATCTCATACATATCACATGAGGCTGAGAAGCTGTGGATAGGAAAAAGTCCAAAACTTTAACATTTAGTGCCCCAGGGGTGGGGAAATCCTCCCGAGGGTAGTGCATAGGTTGAACAAGTGTAGCATCATGTAAGCTCCCAGAATATATGGGAATTGTAGGGTCCCATCCAATGATAATGTTGAATGGACCAGGCTTTCTCGTAGCAGAGAACCTTCAAAAGTCACAATGAAACATGCAACCAAGGGTTCCCGATGGGCATACATAACAGTACAAAAGCTAAGCCATCAATAAATAATATAAAAAAATAATTAAAAATCATGAATTCATCATAGCCATCAGAAAATCTAATCATTTCATCAGTCAACATTCAGGAAGCTCTCACCAAAGTTTTGTCAGGCCCGACTTCATAGATCTGCAGATATTCAGCGGATAAGAACATGTTGATGTGCATAGATAACAGTGCAAAAGCTGAGCCATCAATAAATAATACAAAAAATAATTAAAAATCATGAAATCATCATAGCCCTCTGAAAATCTAATCATTTCATCAGTCAACATTCAGGAAGCTCTCACCAAAGTTTGGTTAGGCCCGACTTCATAGATCTGCAGATATTCAGCGGACAAGAACATGTTGACGGACGGACGCCAGGACGGACGGACGTACGTACATGGCAACGACAAGACCCCACAGCCCTATGGGCTGAGGGGTAAAAATGGATTCCGTACTCGGCTTTCGTAGAATTGCTATCAATATATTACCCGCCGTGGCTTGCGTATTACCTACTTTCTGCACTTCGAGTGGTGAGTCAGCAAAATCAATGCCCAGAGGTTACGTGTTGGATGTGTTTGCATAGTGCGCGTTGTTTAAGTTTCAAATCCGATTCGGTCTATATATTCACCTCTTGTTTCTCTAAACAGAAAGTATTTGATTAACAATGAGACCGGTGAACAGATTGTGATCTTGTTTTTCAATCCACCCTATAATGGGGGAAAAGTACAAATAAAGGTTCTATTCTACTCTTTCCCTGATGACTGAATGTGTGCACAGTGTCGATACAGGTGTCGTGCACAATGAATCAGACGCATTATCAGTGGATGTTGCGTACCATTACTGAAAATGATTATCTGCATGTCAATCAAGGTGTCGTCGCATTATCAATGCTTGAAGTGTGTGCCCAGGACTCTCCATAAGACCTGATTTTTTTTTTAACCTCATACGAACCAGAAATAAATAGGACTTCGAGGGATCAGAGAACCCTGGTATTCTACGTCGAAATAAATGTCTAAAAATGATATAAAAGAAATCAATATGGACAATGGAATTAGAGTATAGGTGAAGTAGACAGACCATCATTTATTCATGTGTTTTTTTTAGCGATATGTACCCATAATCAGACGCTGTCGCCGCCAGCGCATCCCGTGTCGTGGCTTATTTAAATAGGCCTGTAGTGTTTTGTATGTTTTAAACCAGAGAGTCAAATGGAGTCAGGCATGAAGTGTGATATTTTAATATCGAGGTGTGCTTATGAGAAATAAACGTGCAAACAGAACCATAAATAAACAAACATTTATGTTCAGATTTATTTCCGAGAAAACGCTTAGAACGCATCTCCGGCGAGGAGACTGGAGATTCCGGGGCCTGCGCGGCCCCTGGACCGCGCCTGTTGGGTTATGAAGATTTGCTTCTTTTAGCTTTGTGTAAATAAATCGTATACGGTATCGTATTGGTTTCTAATGTTCCAAGACGTAAAGGTCATTGTTTTGTATGTGTTTAATATAACCAGAAATTCAAATGAAGTCCGCTAGATATGAGATGTCATTTGATTCAATATCGATCCGTGCTTATGCGAAACAAACGTGAATATAGTCTTTAGAACCATTAATCTGTTCAGATTTATTTCCGGGAAAACGCTTGGAACGCATCTCCGGCGATCTAGGAGCCTGGAGATTGCGGGGCCAAGGCGGCCCCTGGACCTTCGCCTGATGGACTGTGAAGATTCGCTTCTTTTAGCTTTGTATAGATGAATCGTATCGGTGTCGTATTGGCTTCTAATGTTTCATGACGTGAAGGTCATTGATTTGTATGTGTTAAATATAACTATAGAAAGTCCAATGAATTCAAGCATGAGGTATGAAAACAAAGGTGAAAATAGAACAATAAATCTGCATACATTATGTTCAGATTTATTTCCGGAAAAAACCCCGCTTAGAACGCATCTCCGGCGAGGAGAATGGAGATTGTTTTTTATGTGTTAAATATAACCAGAAAGTCCAATGGATTCAAGCATGAGGTATGAAAACAAAGGTGAAAGTAGAACAACAAGCTAAGTAGCTAGCAGGTCCTCCGCCAAGTAGCCCGTTTGAGAGCGTACAGCATGTACGCTTCCAATATGTCCTCAAATATAACTTGGAAAGTGGGTATGTGGAAAAAGACGTTTAGCTGGAATTGTTGAGGTGGTTTGGGAAGCAGTAATGGGTAGTGCAACACTGGAATGTAAGTCTGTAGTTGTATATGGATTTTGTGGATGGTGAGGTTTATACATCGATGGGTGGAATAGACCAAGATATCGCGTTCACAACACAGATTGGTACAATATGGGTGAGTGAAATCCAAGACGGTCAATGGCAGCTATCTTGGATTACATACTACCTCAATGAAATTCAATACCAATGGCCGTCTAACTGATGTGAAGCACCTTCTTAAGTTTGGAGACGACTGGTTGAGTTGTTCTCAAGATATCATGTTCACAAAATGCGGGATGGACAGAATCCAAGATGGTCAATGGCAGCCATTTTGGATTACGTACCTCAGTAAAATCAATACCAATGGCCATCTCACTGATGTGATGTACCTTCTTAAGGTTGACGTCGATTTGTCGAATTGTTCTCGAGATATCGCATTCACAAGTTGTGAGACGGATGTAATCCGATATGGTCAATGGCAGCCATCTTGGATTACGTAACTCAGTGAATATCATTACCAATGGCCATCTAACTGATGTGAAGAAACTTCCCAAGTTTGATCTCGGTTGGTCGACTTGTTCTCGAGATATCGCGTTCACTAGATGTGGAATGGAGAAATCCGATATGATCAATGGCAGCCATCTTGGAGTACGTACCTCAGTGAAAATCAATACCAATGACCGTCGAACTGATGTGGAGCACCTTCTCAAGTTTGAAGTCATTTGGTCGAATTGTTCTCGAGATATCGCGTTCACAAGATGTGGGACGGATGGAATCAAATATAGTCAATGGCAGCCATCTTGGATTACATATCTCAGTGAAAATCAATACCAATGGCCGTCTAACTGATGTGAAGCACCTTCTCAAGTTAGAAGTCGATTGGTCGAATTCTTCTCGAGATATCGCGTTCAGAAGATGAGAGACGGACAGAATCCAATATGGTCAATGGCAGCCATCTTGTATTACGTACCTCAGTGAAAATCAATACCAATGGCAATCTAGGTAAACCAAGATGGTAAATCAGGAAAATACCATCTAGCCGTAACGCTATGTAAACTTCGTGCGAAATGTTCGCCGATATTCTACGAGATCCCATAATAAGCCAATCACGACCATTTCAACCTTTTCGGTCTGACAATGATTGACGTTTACTTCAAGGAGATTAACATCTTCGCACGGCAGAATCTTTTGATATTTTTTACCCCTAACAAAGCCATACTTTTTGGCGGGAGTAAACTCTTTGATGTTTACGGACCCTGTCTGAAAATGATTCCATATTTGGAAACTGTTTCAGGATGATGTTTATATTTTAGACCACGAGCTACCGTGTGTAATTACTGAGGGCGTGGTTTTGAAATAGTTACAACCAGCTATCCATCTGATTGGCTAACAATAGTAGTTTCAACTCGCACGGGATTTATATAGGGCTGAATTCAGATATAATATTCCGTGATATTATATCTGAGTTTATTGAGATTGTACCAATGGCCGCCTAACCGATGTGAAGGAACTTCCCAAGTTTGAAGTTGATTGGTCGAATTGTTCTCGAGATATCGCGCTCACAATATGTGGGACGGATGGAATCCAGTAAGGTCAATGGCAGCCATCTTGGATTACATACCTCAGTGAAAATTAATACCAATGGCCGCCTAACCGATGTGAAGGAACTTCCCAAGTTTGAAGTTGATTGGTCGAATTGTTCTCGAGATATCGCGGTCACAAGATGTGGGACGAACAGAATGCAAGATGGTCAATGGCAGCCATCTTGGATTACGTACCTCAGTGAAAATCAATACCAATGGCCGTCTAACTGATGTGAAGTACCTTCCCACATTTGAAGTCGAATGGTCGAATTATTATCGAGATATCGCGTTCACAAGATGTGGGATGGATGAAATCTAATACGATCAATGGCAGCCTTCTTGGATTACGAACCTCAGTGAAAATTGATACCAATGGCCATCTAACTGATGTGAAGCACCATCTCAAGTTTGAGGTCGATTGGTCGAATTTTGTTCTTGGGATATCGCGTTCAACGGAAGGACGGACGGCTAGCATTTCCAAGTCCTCCCACCACTTCATGGCAGAGGACAATAAATCTGCATACATTATGTTCAGATTTATATCCGGGAAAACGCTTAGGACGCATCTTCGGCGAGGAGCCTAGAGATTCCGGGGCCTAGGCGGCCCCTGGACCCTCGCCTGATGGACTGTGAAGATTCCCTTCTTTTTTAGCTTTGTATAGATGAATCGTATCGGTGTCGTATTGGCTTCTAATGTTTCATGACGTGAAGGTCATTCCTTTGTATGTGTTAAATATAACCAAAAATTCAAATGAATTCAGCTAGGCATGAGATGTCATTTCATTCAATATCGATCCGTGCTTATGTGAAACAAACGTGAACATAGAACCATAAATCTGAATACATTATGTTTAGATTTATTTCCGGGAAAACGCTTGGAACGCATGTCCGGCGATCTAGGAGCCTGGAACTTCTGGGGCCTAGGCCGTCCCTGGACCCTCGCCTGCATGATGGACTGTGAAGATTCGCTACTTTTAGCTTTGTATAGATGAATCGTATCGGTTTCGTATTGGCTTCTAATGTTTCATGACGTGAAGGTCATTGTTTTGTATGTGTTAAATATAACCAGAAAGTCCAACGGATTCAGGCATGAGGTATGAAAACAAAGGTGAGAATAGAACATTAAATCTGCATACATTATGTTCAGATTTATATCCGGGAAAACGCTTAGGGCGCATCTCCGGCGAGGAGCCTGGAGATTCCGGGGCCCACGCGGCCTCTGGACAGCGCCTGTTGGATTATGAAGATTTGCTTCTTTCAGTTTTCTGTAAATAAATTGTATATGGTATCGTATTGGTTTCTAATGTTCCAAGACGTAAAGGTCATTGTTTTGTATGTGTTAAATATAACCAGAGATTCAAATGAATTCATCTAGGCATGAGATGTCATTTGATTCAATATCGATCCGTGCTTATGGGAAACAAACGTAAATATAGAACCATAAATCTGCATACATTATGTTCAGATTTATTTCCGGGAAAACGCTTGGAACGCATCTCCGGCGATCTAGGAGCCTGGAGCTTCCGGAGCCTAGAGCCTAGGTCATTTTTTGTATGTGTTAAATATAACCAGAACACCCAATGGATTCAGGCATGAGGTATGAAAACAAAAGTGAAAATAGAACAATAAATCTGCATACATTATGTTCGGTTTTATATCCGGGAAAACGCTTAGGACGCATCTCCGGCGAGGAGCCTGGAGATTCCGGAGCCTACGCGGCCCCTGGACCGCGCCTGTTGGATTATGAAGATTTGCTTCTTTTAGCTTTGAGTAAATAAATTGTATATGGTATCTTATTGGTTTTTATAATGTTCCATGACGTGACGGTCATTGTTTTGTATGTGTTAAATATAACTAGAAATTCAAATGAATTAAGCTAGGCATGAGATGTCATTTGGTTCAATAATGATATGTGCTTATGGGAAACATACGTGAATATAGAACCATAAATCTGCATACATTATGTTCAGATTTATTTCCGGTAGAACGCATAAAACAAATCTCCAGCGATCTTGAAGGTTGGAGCTTCCGATGCCTAGGCAGCCCCTGGACCCTCGCCTGTTGAACTGTGAAGATTTCCTTCCTTTATCTTTGTGTAAATAAATCGTACATGGTATCGAATTGGTTTCTAATGTTCCAAGACATAAAGGTCAATGTTGTGTATGTGTTGAAATATAATCAGAAATTCAGCTAAACATGGTGTGTCATTTTGTTCAATATCGATATGTGCTTATGCGAAACAAACGTTAAAATAGAACCGAAAAAACGCTTAAAACGCATCTCCGGCGATCTAGGCGCTAGAAGCTTCCAGGGCCTAGGCAGCACCTGGACCCTCGCCTGTTGGACTGTGAAAATTGGCTTCTTTCAGCTTGTAAATGAATCGTATCGATATCGAATTGGCTTCTAATGTTTCATGAAGTGATGGTCATTGTTTTGTATGTGTTAAATATAACCAGAATGTCAAATGGATTCAGATATGAAATCTGACTTTTTCAATATCGATACACGTGTGCTTATGCGAAAAAGGTGAAAATCGAACAATGAATTTGCATACATTATGTTCAGGTTTATATCCGAGAAAACGCTTAGAACGCATCTTCGGCGATCTAGGACCACGGAGCTCGAGGAGCCAGGCATATGTACGACATGCTATTTATTTTAGTTTTGTATTAATTTGATTTTGCTTTTCCTGTTTTTCGGAATCCTTTTAATCTGGGTGGAAACGTTCCACTTAAGTGAAAAAGAAAAGGATGGTAACATTCGATCGATTCTACGGAGCTGGTCGACGGATGATACCCCCAATACGGGTATATGCAGCGAGATAGGGAGAATCTCCAGGACACTTGTCAGATTCAATCCTACAGTTCCCGCACCGGAGTCTGGTATTCGTGAGTCATCTCGGCCACGGCAACTTGCATAATATGAAAGTATGAAAACACCCTCATAGACCGTATATACTTCTACGAGTGCTTCAAAATGACGCCCACAGGGCCCATTTGGACCAGAGATGGTCCCCCTCTATCTCAAAGCGTCCACTCAAATGTCTCTTTTCTATTACTCCACGACTATACGCATGCGGCACATCCAATACAAACCACCTCAGTCGGACTCTGCTTCACGAGCGCTTCAATATTACATCCAACAGGGTCAATTTGGGTCACGGATGGTCCATCCAGACCCCAAAACGTCCACCCAAACGCCCTTTTCCTATTACTGCACGACTGCATATGCACAGATTGACGCACGGCACTTCCAATACAAACCACTCTCTCCCACGAGCGCTTAAATATCCCACAGGGCCCATTTGGCCAACGGAAAGTCTTTCTAGACCCCAAAACGCCCAGTCCTGCCTGCCCGTTGCGCATCATAACTTTCCAGTGAAAGTCGACCAACGGCGTGAGACGAGTAAAACAAGAACACATACTGATTTGGCTCCGGTGGTGACTTCTGTACTACGTGAGAACAAGGCTCCGGCGGCAAACCAATCATCAGATGTAGTTGTTGGGAAAGTGCCGTATGGGAATATTTGCGGAACCAACTGACCATAACGAATAAAATAATTCGATTCTATGTCCACTTGCCTTTCATAAAACACCTTGTTAATCAGTGGCTGTCCATTCTTAGTGCAAGACGTCTAAACTCGGACGAGGGGGGGGGGGGGGGGGTAAAACTTTGTACACATCGCTGCTGTGCGTGTAGTGGTTGTCGCGCGTTGTTGTGGCGCGTAATCGGCGTTCGGCGATGTGGACAGTTTTACCCCCTCGTCCGAGTTTAGATGTCTTGCAAAGCTGAATATGGATAGTCACTGATAAAGAAGTTGTTTCATGAAAGGTAAGTGGCCATAGAATAGAATTATTTTATTGGTTATGATCAACGGGTTCGGCAAATATTGCCTGTTTCGCACTTTCCCAACTACATCTGGTGAGTGGTTTGGCGCCAAAGCCTTAATTGTTCTCACGTAGTATAGAAGAAGGCCACACCGGACCTAGCCCCATATAGTGTACTCCACACGAAAAATATCGATGGACTGGTTCCCCACTTGTCGTTATGCTAGACATAGCATTGGAGATAATTTCGGGATCCAACCTTTAGTGTTTTTTTTAGGTTTGTAAGAGTATTTTCATACATGTATATTATGTAAGTTGCCGTAGCCGAGATGACTCGGGTCCCAACCTTCGGTGCAGGCATTTCAGTTTCATGGAGATTCCCCCTCTGTCGCTGCATGCCCGGCTGATATATATTGCTTTATTACCCCACAAGCAAATTCCTATTCAATATCTGGATTGTGATTGGTTAAAAGGTCGGGTCGTATAAACCCATACACCCCGAGTGATGTCTCGGGGTATATAAAAACAACTCACGTGCGATTGGAACCGCTGCTCTCGCTTCGAAAGTTCAGCTGATCATATCTCAATTTGTATGGAATAACTTTCACCCACTCGTCAAAATGTAATGGAATAACGTATGGTGTTCTATTTGTGCCAATTTGATCTCGCGCGTCGACTTGCAAAAGTCGACGCACGACGCGCGACGCGAAAAGTCGACGTCGCGTTTTGAAACGCGACGTCGCCCTTTCCGTCGCGCGTCGCGCGTCGACTTTTACAATGTTAAAGAGATAGGCCAAAAGTCGACGTCGTGTTTCAAAAGTCGACGTCGCCTTTTGGCCTATCTCTTAGCATTGTAAAAGTCGACGCGCGACGGAGAGGGCGACGTCGCCTTTCAAAACGCGACGTCGACTTTTCGCGTCGCCTTTTTGAAGAATCAAAACTCGACGCGCGACGGAAAAAGTCGACGTCGCGTTTTAAAAGGCGACGTCGCCCTCTCCGTGCAAAAAAAAAAAGCATTTCAGACAGCGAAACAAATATATTATGTTGTACATAGTCTCCATGCATGCAAAATATCTTGTCATTCTTGCTATCTTGCAGTAAATTCTCACCAAATTACCAACACCGGTCAGGAGCTACAAGAATCGAAAATCACAGCTGTAAACATTATAGTAATACATGCTCCCCAGACATGCGCACTTTTGTAAACCAAAAGGCGTTGGGAATGTCCGTCGCGCGTCGCGCGTCGACTTTTTGGCCTATCTCTTGAACATTGCAAAAGGCGACGCGCGACGGAGAGGGCGACGTCGCCTTTTAAAACGCGACGTCGACTTTTTCCGTCGCGCGTCGAGTTTTGATTCTTCAAAAAGGCGACGCGCGACGCGAAAAGTCGACGTCGCGTTTTGAAAGGCGACGTCGCCCTCTCCGTCGCG
Organism: Hanleya hanleyi; assembly: GCA_036873755.1. Lineage (NCBI taxonomy): Eukaryota > Metazoa > Mollusca > Polyplacophora > Lepidopleurida > Hanleyidae > Hanleya > Hanleya hanleyi. The sequence continues at coordinate 36,528 of JAVTVY010018252.1, forward strand.
CGTCGACTTTTACAATGCTAAGGAAGTAGTCCATAGTTTCGGATTATTGGTGCCCCTCAAAAATATTTATACATCAGAGCGCCCGGGTCTGACCACATGATAATTATCCTTCCCTTTTTGATAACCAGTATTTATAGTACCAAGCTTCTAGGTACTACCATTCCTTCAAAATGACATATGCGGAGGGGTGGCTCGATTGAGCTATATGGCGGGTCGGGTCGCGAAGTCAAACTTCGTCAGCCTCAGTTTCGTACGTTTTCCAGGTGTTTAAAAATAGGGATATGTTGTATATGGGGTATTTTGAATAGCTTTTTTATCTTGCCTCCAGACCGGGAACACTGGGGAGAAATCTTGTGGAAATCGATTGTCAAGATTTCTCCAGGAAGTGAACGAAATATGGCGTATTTTGGGTCATTTTAATAGATTTTCCAGAAAATTTGGAGTACGTTTCGAGGGAAGAAAATTTATCTCGGGTTAAATTTGCATAACTGGCTTATATATTAAATTAATGGTATGAGTATTCCCATGAAGAAAATATGTACTTTTATATGGGTTTTCTGCATGGTTTGGCAACTCGGAAAGACGGAAGGATTATACCAAGGGTCTATTTCCAGCAACGAGGGGTCTACTGTGGACTGCACCCTATATATATGCAATACCTTATATACAGCAAATATATACTATAACGTATGATAGGATCTGCTGACTTGTTATCAGCCATTTGCCTCGTCTTTTTGGCTCAAATTGTTCACTTTTATACCATTTTTATGTGCGCATTCAAATCTTTCGAATCTCGGGCAGAATATTTAGAAATTGTCAGGTGTAACACAGAACAACTACGCCGATAAAATATGTTGCTCCGCAGGAATACACAGATTTACCTCCCCTTGGACAGGGCGACTATGGCTTCTAGTATGCATTATCTTGGACACTAACACCAAATTAATTACTCAGCAACAAATTTCCCAACGTAAAACTCGTCGACAATGTTAAATATGGTGAATAGGTAACAATTATTTGCATCTTGGCAATTATTTTTGAAGATTCTGAGAAAATTTTCGATATTTACCAGACGGAGGAAAGTAACAATTTAACATCAGTTTGACCATAATTCCAGTTAATTTGACATATTCCTTGCCTATCTGATATGGTTTAGAAGCTAGAAAATGAGATTATAATTCAGACAATTGCTGCGAAGCCATCGCCGTGGTTATTACTATAACTTTTGAGGTATTATCTCAAAATGTCGATTTCAGATGAAAAAACCCACCAAAACAAAGATGGGGTAGGGGGAAAGGGAAGGGCCGGATATCCAACCAAAAGGCCCTTATCTGGCAAGTGTAATATACTAGTGTACTCGTATACTCTCGCAGACTATTATGCGCCAGCAACACTTTTTCCATAAAATACACCTTAACCATATAGGAAGTAGTCCATAGTTTCGGATTATTGGTCCCCCTCAAAAATATTTATACATCAGAGCGCCCGGGTCTGACCACATGATAATTATCCTTCCCTTTTTGATAACCAGTATTTATAGTACCAAGCTTCTAGGTACTACCATTCCTTCAAAATGACATATGCGGAGGGGTGGCTCGATTGAGCTATATGGCGGGTCGGGTCGCGAAGTCAAACTTCGTCAGCCTCAGTTTCGTACGTTTTCCAGGTGTTTAAAAATAGGGTTATGTTGTATATGGGGTATGTGACAAAAATCGGCGTGGTCGACCCCATATTTTGAATAGCTTTTTTATCTTGCCTCCAGACGGGGAACACTGGGGAGAAATCTTGTGGAAATCGATTGTCAAGATTTCTCCAGGAAGTGAACGAAATATGGCGTATTTTGGGTCATTTTAATAGATTTTCCAGAAAATTTGGAGTACGTTTCGAGGGAAGAAAATTTATCTCGGGTTAAATTTGCATAACTGGCTTATATATTAAATTAATGGTATGAGTATTCCCATGAAGAAAATATGTACTTTTATATGGGTTTTCTGCATGGTTTGGCAACTCGGAAAGACGGAAGGATTATACCAAGGGTCTATTTCCAGCAACGAGGGGTCTACTGTGGACTGCACCCTAAGAGATAGGACAAAAGGCGACGTCGACTTTTGAAACACGACGTCGACTTTTGGCCTATCTCTTTAACATTGTAAAAGTCGACGCGCGACGGAAGGGCAACGTCACGTTTCAAAACGCGACGTCGACTTTTCGCGTCGCGCGTCGTGTGTCGACTTTTGCAAGTCGACGCGCGAGATCAAATTGGCACAAATAGAACACCATACTAACGTCATAGTGCATCATTTTCACTGAAGTGCCCGACATATAACTCACCAAAAGGTGTCATCTGTTCCAAAAATAAAAAAAAGTCGTTTTCCGAACGAAACAGGACTGATGTGTTGTGGCGCGTCCCTCACAGCGCAGTAGCAAAATGCGGACAATTCGTAATCGAAATGGCCCGCTGAATTTGTCCGTTGTACCGTTGGTTCTAAATGATAAATCTTTTTCAAAATTTTTGCTATAAGATAAAAAGGCTTGAGGGATAATACATTCTTTATTCAGATCGCCCCGGGTCTATGGAAACCTGAATAACTAATAATATCTTATCTCTGTATCCATCAATCCGTTATGATCTGCAAGAATTTAGAATTACCTGGGCTAGTGAAGACGGTGCTTCCGAAGATTACAATACAATACAATACAATATGTTTATTGCACGACTCGTAAAATGGTACAAGTATGGCAAACAAAACAATATAATTACTATGGTACTATAGCAACGTAGTAGTTATTAGTTAGTATGGTTTGAACAAACAGTGTGGGTTAGTAGTAATTGTAGGACATAACATAGAAGTTGCCAGTGTGTTGATGTATAAACTCTAATTAAGAAATGTCCAGCCGGTTTTTTGACGGAGGGTTAAGGCTGAGCCTTGACTGGTACATTTGGTGTACCAGACTTGCTATTTTTGAAGCATTGTCTCTGTGGGGATTTAGTATAGATTTAACTTTTATAATTTCCGGATGGGGTGGGAGTCGGTTACTGTGGATAATTTGGGTTATATAATCTCTGTGTTTGTTATGTCGAGGACAGTATAGCAAGAAGTGTACTTCATCTTCTACTACATTCTGGGTACAGTAGCGACAGATCCGGTCACATCTTGGGGTGTTTTTATACCTACCGGTCTCTATTTCGAGTTTGTGACAGCTGATTCGTAGTTTTGTTATTGTTCGTCTATGATCCGGGGTTTGTATATTTTCTAGGTAATCCTGCAATTTGTATTCTTCATATATGGTTGAGAGGAGAGTCAGTTTACCAGATTGGGTGTGCTCTTGAACTTTTTGGAGGAAATAGTTTTTGTAGTCTTGCTCCAGCTGCAATTTTATTTGATTGTAGTACCTATTCTTCTGAAACTTAGTCATGTTTTTTATATCACCAGTTGCCAAGTTCGCCGCATTCTTGAACTTGGCAACTGTTGTTTTCCAGTTCTGATTACCAGAGGCATAAGCATCTTTAAGAAGTTTATTTTGTGTGTTTTGGAGTCGGTCGTCGTATTTCAGAGTAGCCATGAGGATGTCGAAGTGAAGGGGAAAAAGTCCAAGTTCTGCTCGGCATGCAAGGGAATGTGCCCGACGAGAAGTTCCGAGGGCCATTTTACAAAATTTTAGTTGAATTTGTTCTGAATGTGTTTTATTTAGTTTTTCAATGCTAATCCAGAAATTTTGTGTGTTCTTGGGCAGTTTTTCCTCTAATCCCCATATTTCACCGTTATATAATAGAATAGGCTTAATTAAGGTCTGGAAGAGTTTAACTTGGATGTTTATTGGGAGTTCACTATTATTAGATACTTTCCGTATTTTATATAATGTCTTCTGAGCTCTTTGCTTCAAGTCAAGTGCAGTGTCTATGAACTGGCCTTTGTCGTTCAAAGTTTATTTAACCATTGTGTTTGCCCACTTTACCTCACAGAAAAGCTGAAATTTTGCAGACAAATGATGAAAACGTGCATGAGTTTTCTGATACTCTAAGGACTCGATTTCGAATTTACTCATAATCCGCTGCCCGAGGGGTTATGCAAATAGGCTCAACATGACCTCAATAAACTACTAATTCATGGAGTGCCGGGTCTCAATCATTTGTCGTTCCGGAGATAGTACAGAAACTTTGGTAGGAGGCACCATAATGGCTCCCATCTCAGGCCTGGTAGAATTAATGCTTTCGACTGTATGCCGGAGCCTTTATCAAGTCAACTGTTGAATTTGATAAAATCACAAGGAAACTTACATATTGTTCAACTGTGAGTCATCACGCTACTCAGGAAATCTTGAATTTCCGGTTGGAGGACTCCATACGCAGCTACGTGGAAGTCATGTCCTCAGAATAGACTAAAGCCTTCAAATTGAATCGCCAATCGAATTTTACGCCATATGTGCTATTTCTCTTCCAGTACCAACATTCGGTTCTTCGATCGACCCTTCAACATCACCAATCGTGTGTCACTGGAGCCGACATTGGTCCAAGTCGACCAACTGGATCCTTTGGAATGGCCCATCAAAAACTCCTCGACATCAAGTGGATGGTAGAGAGGGTCATCAATGTTACGTTTTTCGAGACCAAACTCATCTACCATCACATCAGCTGAACGTATTCACCGACGACATGCACTGTAGGATACCGTAACATGCTGCATGTACTCTATATGAGTACATGCTGATCATGGCTTGCCCGACGACGATTAGGGATAACGTACAAGAGCGAAGATGACAGCTGCATTACCAAATGGCGGCTTCTGATTGGACAAGAGCAACCGAGTAAACACCTAACGGGCAAGAACGAGTGTGATAGATACAACATAAAATGGTGGCTTCTGATTGGACAAGAGCTTACTTTTGATTGAACAAGAGCTTAATTTTAGTGTCCTTACTCACACCAGTATTAGGGCCTCACTGCATGAAGAGGGCGTTATGATGGTGGGACCAGTGACGACACTTTCGAGGGGAGGTAACTCTACCATGTTACTTTCGCGTCCAACCTATCATGCCCAAATCAATAAGACCAGTATGCATGAATTCATGAGTTCTGTATACATCTCCAAGGTCAACCCCTACGGGTTAGTGTACAGAGGTATAGACATGTCTCAATGGCGCACCCTGTACATTATCTACTACTGATGACGTCAGCAATGACGTCACAGATGACATGGACATCCCTCAAGTCGTATTCTACACCACAAGAGCTCTCCACCCCACATGGTATATTTGAACCATGGATGGCCCGCCTCGACCCCAAACTTCCACCTCAAATGCCCGCTTTCTATACTAATGTCATATTGCGCATGCGAAGTATGAGGAGAACTGCCTATACATCAGTCCAATCCGATGCTACCCTAAGATAGCTTCAACATAAGACCCATACGACCCATTCAAGACCCCGGATGGCCCATCTCTATATCCAACAACCCCATTCAGATGCCATCTTGCTACACTACACCCCAACTGCACGTGGGCAGATTGTCTGACTCTAACCAACTGACACCTCACACGGCCCATGCGGGCGAAGAATTGTCTCCCAATCGCTTATACACGTCTCTGTCCAACCCAAAAATACTCGCTTTCGCAACTACTCATACTCATGACATTATCAGTGACGACATCTTCAATATGATACCCACACGGTCGATTTGGACCAGACATGGTTCCTAGATTTCCCAAACATGTCACTGCTAACGCCCAAAATGCCCTCTTTCGTTACCACTGACAAACTGCGCATGCGTAACATGTTGCGATTTCCAACAAAACCCAGTCGTCGTCCACATGTAGAAAGTCACAAGATGACAATATACACGGTTCGTTTGGACCAGGGATGGTCCATCTCTACCCCAAACACGTCCCGTCACACCCCCAAAATGCCCAATTTTGCTACTACTTCTACTGTTGACGTCACAGATGACCTGAACATTCCTCAATTCGTGGTATACACACCGAGGGCTTCAATTTGACGCCCTGCGCGGCCTATTAGGACCAAGAATGGTCCCTCAATTACCCAAACACACCCCACGAACCCCAAAATGCCAACTTTCTATACTACGGCCAGACTGCGCATGCGCAGAATGATAAAAACCAACTATACACTAGTCCAATCGGACGCTTCACCAATGCTTCATTATGACACCTCACACGGTCCAATCGGATCAATATATTGCGTCACGTAGACCCAAAAACTTCCATTCAAATACCCTTTTTCTACTGCGCATGCGCAGATAGATGATATATTGACCCCACATCCATGAACTTGGACGTCCCCCATGAGCGCTTCACTATAACGCCTCACACGACCCAATAGGACCACTATGGGTCCACCTAGAGCCAAAAACGCCCATCCCGATCTCCCTGTGTACTGCGCATGTGTCATCAGAACTTTTCAACCAGATTCAACCCATGGTCTCGAGACCCCTCACATCGCATTCTACAGCGCAGGATAGAAAAAATAAGACGCCACACTCCATACCGCAAAGAACAAGTAAGATATATAGAGGATATCACTTGTTTCTTGACTAATACCATAAATATTTCATCGAGTGGGGTGAGAAAATTGGTATTTTCACGAGTGGCGAAGCCACGAGTGAAAATGCCAATTTTCTCACCCCACGAGATGAAATATTTATGGTATTCGTCAAGAAACAGGTGATTTTCTTTTTATTATATACTTCTGTTGTACTACTTTATCCTGATTTTTTTAAAACATTAAAATAATTCAGATTTTGTTGGCTTTTTCAACTGAAGATACACCGAAACACTGGTTATTTTCACTGTGACGTCACTCGCGGACTACTTTGCTGTCAACAAATTGCACTTGCTGCAAGCGCTTTCAGTCTGGCATCCTGCACTTTAGTAACGATGACATCCAGTAGATCTCAAGAATTTTATTAGCTTTATATCTCAAATAAACGATTTTCATGTCGACCCGTCCGTCAACTCAACACCGCGCTAGTTCGTGTTGCACTCTGCACTGCCCTGTCGAACTGCAGTCAAGTCGTGCATGTGTAGGAACACGCATACATGACGAGTCGGCCCCTTTATCGCCATTGCGCGTATTTCTTGTTCATTTTATGCCTATTTGTGTTTTATTTCCTGTCAAAAACTGGTCATCATAAGGCATAATAACATACAAATCCTTCCCAAATATTTAGCTTGTTTTTCTTAGGCGCATAAACCTTGTGGAGGTTCGGTCAATTGCCTTATCACTGTGACCACGGTGACATGTATTTGTGCGCTGTGACGTCATTTGTCATATCATCACAGTGATGATACATTTCATATCATCACTCCGTGAAAATATCGCTTTTATTCGATTGATAATTTTCACTATCTCATCGCCAAGTATATAATAAAATATAATAGCCTAGACGCATTTATATCCGTCCTCGCTGCATATATCCATAGACTATGTCTCATTAACGATTGGGATTATAAAATAAGCTATCACGGAATCTTCTGGAATATAATGCGCCTCCTCCAATCAGAATATGCAATTAAAGGGTACGCATGCGACTGGCTCGCTGCTTTTCCACCAATGCGTAGACGAGGATGCACCTCGTAAAAACAGGACATTCTCAATGGCAAATGGATGTGACCTCAGCCAATCCACAGGCACTCCCACTTTGACCCCGCATTTCCCCCTATACCTATAACATGGCCTATAATTATAACATTGCGCTTGGACTCCAAGTCATCTTCCTCCAGGTATCCATGTATTGCTATGCATATCTCTCGCTATATGGCTATAACCTGTGACCCGTAAATGACCGTTGACCCGATAGTGACCTTTGACCTTCACATGATCTTTGACCCGGAAGTGACCTTTGATCTCCATATGACATTTTCCCCGGATGTGATGTCATGACGCAGCCACATTTTACCCAACATTTCCTCTACCACCAAATATGCGACCAGATTTGCACTTTCAACACTACTACCGTTCGAGAAATAAAATATTTGTAAACTGAACTTGTTGTTTCACAGTGCAAGTTTTCAATTAGATCAGTATAGCAATGACAATAAATTAACCCAAAATATTAAAAAGCGCAGATGTACCTGACTGCGAAAGTAGCCATTAAAGGATATCCTCAATAAGTTTCCAAATGGCTGAAAACCAAGGAAATACATAATGTGATATGTACTGAGAACAGTAGAATTTTTTTTTATTTTTTTTTTTATTTTCTGAAAAAGAAAAAAATAGCCACAGAAAACGCTATTTTAAAAACAGAGTAGAATCAGTGGCGTCATGCCTGTGACGTCAGCAAGGGGACATGCCAGTCTCTCCATTCCATATTGAGAGGCTAGGCTGTCAGTATGTCGGCACCGCTTCCCACTTCCCTTATATGCGTTGTAATTGAATTGATTGACAAGTTGGGAACATGTTTTCATACTTTTCCAAAGTTTGACCACGCATACGAGTAGAGTGGTAACAAAATAATAGTTCAGATGAATAATTACATCAACAATTTATCGAATATGAGTAACTTAACCACGAGAAAAGCATTGCAAGCAGCCCTATATTCAGAGTACTACTGGTACAGACAGTGGGCAAATCATCAGACACTTCTGATGGTTACTGATGAGACCCGAAGAAAATATGGAATTCTAGAATAAATGGAGACAATCGCAGGACTGTTCTGTCGACTGCAGAACTTTATGGAGTATTTTTAAATCAGGATATTGTCCGCGAACATGCAACTTCAGTACATCGTCGAGTTCCGCCTATATGAAAATACACGCGAATGAAAACCCAACAGAATCAAATTCACGTTTTAGAAGAAACTCATCAGCCCAAAGAAACTGAGAAAATTTCAAGCTGGTTTAGGTTACATACTTTTCACCAAACAGAGAGATATGCTCTTGTAAACAGTAGAAATCCTCGGTTACTCTTCGCATGCAGTACGTGGTGGCACAGTTTGCGGTGAAAATGTCAGCAGTGAGAGTATGCATTACGTTTCACTTACATGCACTCTGTAGGCTACGTCAGTGAATTGTTTCTCTGTTAAAAAGATTGCTCTCACAAATGATCTGCTTTCTCCACGAATTGCACGAGTTCCTCGTTTTCTCGAGAAGTGTTTGTATTTAGTCCTTTCTCCTGATTTGTTGACTATTTCCGCTAATAACTTTATTTGATAAACAACCACTGAATGTTACAATAAAGTGAGACGAAAGTTTTGCAGTCAATTTGGAAGCTGTGAGACCCGTAGGTCAACTGCTGTCGTTCGCTGGCGAAGCAAATTTTGCTAGACCCCCAATTTTCTCCGAGGGCCCGTCCCATATGTGCCGGACTTTCAGTCTTTGACAAACAAAGTTCTTAGGCATAGCTGCAATCTTACTAAATTAATATCCTATCCCAATCGTATATGTCGCTATGTAGGCGACATATCCAAATGGGGGAACAGATAGGATTTAATTTTATTGCCATAACTGTTAAGAGATAAAAATGGTGATAATCGTCTATGTCAACGCTTGTCTTGTCAATGTAAGATTATCATATCTCAGATAATTCGACACAGTGTAGGCTGTTCAACGTATACATGTGTATGAATATGGCGGCAAGTGGTGGTTGACGATCCCAAAGATAGCTTTATAAACTCTCGTCTTTTGCGCTGATTTTATATATATTGGCGATAGTAATATATAGTAGCATTTTCGAGGCTCTGGCTCGTCTCTGCGCATGCGCGAGAAAGTGGTGTGCGCAGGAATGTTCTGCGCAGGTAAGATTTTGTGGCGGTCATGTGGCGGTGTGCGCAGGAGTGTTCTGCGCAAGTGTGACGTCATGTCGTCACTTCCGGTCTGCGTGAATCAGGCGTGTGTATTCCTCCGCGGTGATGCGGTCCGGTGGTGATGCGGTCTCCCTCCGCGGACCGAAAGTAGTCCCAAATTCTTCGGCATTCTCCGGCAATCTTCAGGGGCGAGCGGGGTCCCTATTGTACCGATTGGATCGAGTGAGGTGTCAAAGTGAAGCATTCTTGAAGGGGCATCCGACGGAATGGGTGTGACGTGGAACTGAGGAACTGACGTCATTCTGCGCATGCGCAGTAGACAAAGTGTATGGAAATAGACATTTTAGGGTCTAGGTGGGCCACTATTGGTCCGATGGAGTCGTATGAGGTATCAATGTGAAGCATTCGTGAAGGAGCATCCGAGAGAATGGGTTTGACGTGGAACTGACGTCATTCTGCGCATGTGCAGTAGACAAAGTGTATGGAAATAGGCGTTTTGGGGTCTAGGTGGGTCCCTATTGGTCCGATGGAGTCGTATGAGGTATCAATGTGAAGCATTCGTGAAGAAGCATCCGACAGGATGGGTGTGACGTGGAACTGACGTCATTCTGCGCATGCGCAAGCAGGAATTGTGGGAAAAGGGCACGGAAACAGACATTTTGAGGCCTAGGTGATCCCCTCGTGGTCCGATGGTGTCGTCTGAGGTCTTATTTTGAAGCTCTCGTGGAGGAGCTTCCGATTGTGCTAATGGTTCATCCGTGTTCAAGACTCTGCGCATGCGCAGTCTGACCGTAGTATAGAAAGCAGGCATTTTGGGGATGCGTGGCAGTGTGTTTGACCAATCACTATGGGTCCGTGTTTGTGGTTTGGTGGTGTAGGTTGTTCGCACAGACGTCACTTCCGGTTTCACTAAAACTACCTCCGAACACAGAAGAGTTCCAATTTTCCCTTAGACGTAGGGTCCGGATTTTCAACATCCAAGTTTTCCTCAGCCCGGCTCGGTCGCAGCGCGCGCGCGCAGGTTATCCGACCGCACGCGCGCGCGCGCGGGTTAAGAGAAAGTTTCGGAAGTGTGCAAGGGCACTGTATCACATCGGGGTATATATTTAATCCAAGTATAGCGGAAAGCGGTTGTCGTGAATAACAAGTTCAGCAACGTTTATAGTTTATTATCCCCAATGTTACATCATACCCAGATTGGGGGATCCGCCCTGGGTATGTTTAGTATGTTCACAGCAAAACAAATTGAAATATCAAACACCCTGTTTTATTATTTAACGCACCGTCACATTTAATGTTTACTGATCTGAAGTCAACGATCAGCATGTAGACATAGAGAGTATATACGGCATGTTATGCTATTCATCAGTGCAAGGGTGACGCATTCAGCCGATGGGGGTGGTCGATCAGCTTGGTAACGAAGAACGTAACATTGGTGACCCTCTCTACGACCTATTGTGTGTTGGGGCGTTGACGATGTGCCCATCTCAAGGGATCCACGGTGTCCAGTTTCTCCAGCATCGTCTCTAGCCATGCCCGGTGCCCGGTTAATGATGGTGAACGGCTGGTCAAACACATGGCTGTTATTACTGGCATAATAATACCGTAACTGGTCCGTCTTTTTGTGACGTAAGATGTACCCGAAAGCGACATTCAATTTGAAGACCGTAGCTTGGTCATTGAAGAAGACTTCCACGTAACTGCGTAGACGGGCGAGGTCGGTCAGTGGGAAATTGTAGATATCTGGAATAGGGCGATCACGGTGGAAAACGTGCCGTCTCAGGGGCCATTGGCGCCGATAGATGTCACTCGCTGGATGGGGGTCCTGTAAGAGATCGCTAGGAACATCCACTGCATCTTCCAGGAAATGTTCGATGTCGTCAGGCGTATGACTAGCAACAATAATGCTAGGGACTGGCTGGATATCTAGGCTCTTCTGAACTGTGGGTACAGGCGGGCTCTCTGTGATCGCATCACCAGTAGCATTCGTCTCCCCGGGCTCATCTTCAATGGGTCTGACCCTCCTGGGTGCCTCTTTAGTGGGAAGTTGTCGCCCAAACCGTGGTGATGGACCATGAATCAAACGCCGATGCCGTCTTAACTGACTGGGTCGTTTGAACAGTTGACCACATTCATTACATTCTTCCGTCGCGCCCTCGTGGAATGAGCGTTCGTGGCGCAATAAAGGATCCTCCCGATTGAATGACCGTGCGCAGGTTATACAACTATACCATGCGCCGTTGTGGATGGAGGACTCGTGCCGTTGCAAATCTGGCAAAACTGCTTCTGGCAAGTTGTGCAAGTGAACATCTTGGTGGTTGACAGTGTCGTAGCTCCTCTCGTCAGATAGGCTCAGGCTGGTGAGGCAGGCTTAGGCTGGTGAGGCAGGCTCAGGCTGGTGAGGTGAAGCAGATCAATGAATGCAGCAACCCCCTAAAAATTCTCACTTTTATACAGGATGTCAAGTGCCCGGATGCAGGCGTCGACGTCACCGAAAAAAAACACCCACATAGTCGCCCCTTCAAGACCCTCATACATACCCGGATGCAGGCGCGGACGTGAAGTGCCCGGATGAAGACACGGACGTCAGCGAAATTCTGGGGGAAAACCCCACAGACAGGTGAGTACATGCATTCCTATCATATTTCCTACCCGTCGGATGAAACGGCCAGGCCGCTTCCCTTTTACGTATAGGCGCGCATGTGTGAGCTGGTCTATAAAACACGTCTCTCTGGATCCCACACCCCCATTCCTACGTTTGAGAGCCATGACGGACATCCATCCCTATGCCACTCGCATTTTACAGCATGCGACCGTGGTTAATTCACTCACGGGTTACGGAGCAGTGGTTCGGTCCATGTTTGGAGATGGCGACGACAACGAGGGGCGATGCCAAATCCTGAAAGAGTTCACAGAAGCGGTCCTCGACAGAGTGCACACGATGGAGAGGTGTGCTATCACTCACCACTACTGGACTATGACAGCCATCCTTGATGCCCGGACTATGGACCACGAGCGCTCACGCCGGAACCAGCGACGGCTGGTTGGCCTAGAAATAGTCTGTGCCCTATTGACCCTGACGCTGTGCCAATGACAACGACAGAAAAAGAACGGCTCTTCAGAGCCTCCACAGATGCGCTTATGTGCAACCGATATATACGAGGGTCAGTCACAGTGTGCGTCATTCACCGATCGGCATTGGATCAACCATGTCACCGAGGGACCTGACCATAAATACGAAAGACAGTCAGAGTGTGTGTCATTCACCGTTCGTCATTGGGTCAACCATGTAACCAGTCCTACGAGCCATCCTTCCCCTTACACCCGGGTGGGGTTACACGTCTATGAAGATAAAGACACCATCGTGGAAGACCGTGGAGATGTTTGCTGGTCGCGCGCTGAGGCCGTATCGAATACAGTTTCGCTACACCGTGACGGCTGGACAGAATTTAAACGGGTGTTGAGTGGTGAGCTTGACGGAAACCTCATCCACATAGACAATGCCATCTACGTACACCGTGGACCTTCTTCCCTCGCCTGGGTCGTTACCAAGACCCTACGCGAGGCTTCACCCTAGATCCCGTCCTGTGGACAGCCTTCGAGAAAGTGGTGTCTATCGTGGACAGAACCCAATGAACAAATTACCAAACCTAGCAATGAAGCGGAGGCAGACGACGATACCATTGATTACCCGGCTAGACTCAGTCAGCCCAGTGGCATGACCACCCGATCCTTTGATCTCACGTCATAAACTTTTTTCCCTATAAATACGAGAGACAGTCAAATCTGGTACCATTCACGTACTGACCATGCCGGAGCATATAATACGGGCGTATCTCAGCTTGACCCCCGAGGTCTTCCTGCACGTTTATGCGGATAAGGTCGATATCATGGAGGACGTGGGAGACATCTGTGATGCGGACCCCGAACAACCGTGCCCGGCTCACATTCGTCTGTCCCGGGAGGGCTGGACCAAATTCAAACGGGTGTTGTCTGGTGAACTGGACGGCGATCTCATTCACTTGTGTCACGATGTGTACATCCGACGCGGCCCCTTCTTTGCTCAATTGGCTCGGCTAGATGGGGGGTACAGTGCATTTTACCCTTCACCCTGTTCTATGGTCTGCATTGGAAGATGCCGTGGCAGATGTGGATCAAGTGCTTATCAAGTGGTCATCAGACGAGTTGGACTGGTCATTTACCATGGACAATGTGCTGGCAGAAGCCAAAGAAGAAAATCAGAAAGAAACTCCGGCCCAAGATATACCCGTTATAAATAAACTATAGAGCCAGAGTCCATCATCATTTGTCACCATGAAGAGCTGGGAGAAGGTGTTGGATAACTTATACTACAGTCCCGACAGTCCGGCGGCCTGTAGTGCATTGTCGGCTCTCTATCGAGCGGGCAAACCCCAGGGGATACAACGTGCTGAAATCCGAGATTGGTTAAGAAAACAATACACCTATACCTTACATCGAGCTGCCCGTCGCCATTTTCTACGGAACCGAGTCATCGTGGGAGGACTAGATGCCCAATGGCAAGTGGATTTGGTCGATATGAGCGCCTTTGACAAACACAACGATGGAAATCGGTATATCTTGACGTGCATCGATATCCTGTCGAAGTATGCGTGGGTGGTACCCATCCGGACGAAAACGGGGGCGAATCTCATAGCGGCGTTCAAGGACATCTTCCAAGACCGGGCGCAAACCCTTGTATTTGCAAACCGACGAAGGCACGGAATTCCTCAACAGACCGTTCCAACAGTTTCTGAAAGCCCAGAAGGTGGTGTTTTTCCATGCGTACAACGAGACCAAGGCTTCCATGGTGGAAAGGTTCAATAGGACATTCAAAGGCCGCATGTATAAATATTTCACCTATAAGAATACAAGGCAGTACATCGATGTTCTCCCGAAACTTGTGAGTGACTACAATCGAGCCTATCACCGGATTATAGAGAGAGCCCCGTTACCGTGACCCAACACAATGAAGCCCAAGTCCGGCATGTCTTGTACCCCAGGCAATCGCAGCGAACGACGAAAGAGGTGTACAAGGTCGGGGACCCTGTACGAATCAGTAGAGTCAAAGGTCAATTTGAGAAAAGTTACTTGCCCAACTGGAGCGATGAGCAGTTCCTGATTAAACGGCGCCTACCCCGACAGCAGCGAGTCTATGAACTGGAAGATTTTCAAGGGGAACCGTTGCTAGGGACGTTTTACGAGACGGAATTACAGCCTGTCGTAAAAACAAAGCAAGACTATCACACGGTGGAGCAGATTTTGAAAACGGAACGTCGGCGTGGCAAACTGTTTCATTTTGTCAAATGTCAAGGCTGGCCCAGTTCCTTCAATTCCTGGGTCGCTGCCAATCAGGTGAAACGACTATAAATCCACGCACCACTGCCGTCATCCTTCATTCCACGTTCGACCACGGCGCTATGGACAAACAGCAGCTGCCTCTGAACACAGCGTCTCCCAAAACGCGCAAAGCGCAATTGGGCTTTGTGGTGATATCGCTATCCCTGCTGAGTGTGTTGTACGCCGGTGTATTTTACGACGTAGCCTATGTCAGCACGCTACTTAACCAACTTAGAACTCCAGCTGTGAGTCAAACCAGTCTACAGATAACACCAGTCACCTCCGTGATCGAAACGGGCCCAGTCATCACCACCACCACACCGCGTGTACAAGCCACATCGAGCTCCACACCAAGTATACAGTCAACACCTACACCAAGTACACCCACTACGTCTGAAAACCCACCGGATTTCATCCCTCACAGTGAACAGACAACGACGACCGACGTTGTACCCACCACCACTCCAGTTCACTCGTATCAAATTTACAAGAGCGGGTTACCACGACCGCGGATACACCTCCAACCATGGACCTCGGTGGCAGCATCCCTTCACTTGCGTCATCGCAGGACCGACGGGCTCCGGCAAAACGCACTTCGTCAGGAAGGTCCTTCAACACGCCGACTGCGTGATCACCCCACCCATTGCCCGAGTCGTGTGGTGTTACGGAGAATGGCAGGCAGCGTATGCAGCAATGCCCCACATCACGTTCGTGGAAGGCCTACCCAACCTGACCGATTTGGAACCGGACACCTTGGCGGTTCTGGATGATCTCATGGCGGAGACGGATGCGCGGGTCACCCAACTCTTTACCAAAGGCAGTCACCATCGACGGCTCAGCATCATCTACATTGTGCAGAATCTGTTCAGTAAAAACAAAGAACATCGAAACATCAGCTTAAATGCCCACTACCTGGTGGTCTCCAAAAACCCGAGAGATATCACTCAACTGCTGCACCTGGCGAGACAGCTGTATCCCGGCCGCACACTGTTTGCGTTGGAAGCCTTTAAAGATGCCACAACCCCTCAGCAAGGGTATATGCTCTTCGACCTCACGCAAGCCACCCCCGACCACCTTCGACTACGGACCGGCATCTTTCCCGGAGATACCCACCACGTGTACATGCAAAAATAATGTAAATACATCCACAGTGGCTCCCCCAGCTGGAGTGTGTGTGTTTGATGATGGGGATAATAAAAAGAATTAATACCACAGCATGGTTGACTTTGTCTCTGTTCTCTGAGGTAGATAAAAAGAGCAGATTTGTGGGTTCTAGGATTAGTTGTACATTATGTCTGCGCGAGTACGGAAGCACGCCCCGACGCTCCGTGTATTGAAGACGGCCCCACCCGAGTTGGTATGAACCATTGTACAACCTGCTAAAAGGCAACGTATCACTGACTCCGGCTCAGAAGACCAAGTTGGTCAAGCATAAGACAGGTCTCCGAACCCTAGTCCAGAAGCGAGTCTCTCAAACACAAAAAAGGTGTTACAGAAAGGCGGCTTTCTCGGGGCCATCTTAGCACCGTTGCCCGCTTCCGTGTTGGGTCCAGTATTGGGTGGACTCTTCGGCCGACAATGAACAACACGAAAAAAATGGTCCTCGTCGAACCATGGTTCCTTCAAAACCTCCAATCGCCCTACCCTGTCCCACCTACGGTGAAGACCATAAACACCCTCGATGAAGAGATGCAACAGCTTTTACAAAGACCGGGGTTAAGCGACAGTGAGAAAGTACAACGGTACAATGAGACGCTTCAACGGTACATGCCGTTCATGGACCAATACAAAACCCTCTCTACCCCAGCACCAACCACCACTACCACCACGCGACACACCGCCGACCTTAGCACCACTCCAACATCCCCCATTACCAGGGGTACCACCCACAGCCCCACAGTGGGTGGAAGACGACGTCCTGAAGAGTGTACCTGCATCGTTCAAGAAACAAGCCGGCCTGGTATTACAACGGATGAAACAGAATCCTAACATGACTTGGAATGATAAAGGCGAACTACTGGTACAGAATCAGGTGGTCCCCGGTACCCACATGACGGATTTAGTGAATGACCTGATGCGTCAACGCAGGTCGCACACGGATCCTCGAGGATGGGAGGTCTTCGCTCAAGGCTTGAAAAACATGTATGTACCACAGGAATTGGTGGGGAACTTCCAGCGCTGGGCCTGGATGCAGCGGACCCAGCAATCGCCGAGTGGCCCACTACCTTCTTGTGAAGCCGAGTGGGAACCGGAGTGACCCCCCAAAACACCACTACGACGGGCACCTTCTTTTCACGCCTTAAAAAAACACCCTTGATCAAGACACCCCACATCTCCAGAGTCGTGACACGTAGCAAGTCACCGCGACGAACACGGCGCCGGACACAATCGCCCAAGGCCCTGGAACACCTATTAAATCCAACAGCAGCAGCAGGACAGCTCAGTCGCCATGTTTTACCTCACCCTACCCAGTAACAGTTCGCTGGATTTGTTTCCTGACAACACCTTGGCCAAGTACGTGACCCAGTTACCGCAACCGTTGCATTTACCTGGACGATGGGAGTTCATGCAGGGGCTGACAAGACTGTTGCATTATAAGGCTCTACGGGAGGTCACGAATGTTTCAAAACCCATCAAAACCTTTCCCTTCAAGAATCACGTGGACTTCGATTACAACGCACACAACGACAAGACACATATCATCCTCACCGCCAACGTGAGTGTCGTACTGAGTCTTATCCTACAGCAAATGCTGGGTTTCGCTCACTCGACCTACACGGGTCCATCCGCGGACTATGGCAAGATCCCGATGGATATGAAGTCGGGTATGTACGGACTCTACGTCTACTCGGACGTGGTCGACAACCACATCGTGGGTGATATCAACACACCTCTGTTACGGGTGGTCCCCATTAAAAAGACGTATGGAGATCAAGTCACCCACAATTTCGCCCACATGCTCTACCTACCCGTACGACAAACCGACATCAACACTATCATGGTGGATATAAGAGATGACTCGGGACGACCGGTGGCATTCGAACGAGGAAAAGTGGTGCTGACGCTTCATTTTCGACAAACACGTTCTCCCCACTTTGTATAATGAAGGTGCCTTACGAGTGCGATGCATGCAGCTATATGGACTATTATGCCCAACAGGCCGGAGGTGGCCTTCCGGTCTTTAGTGGTGCACGCATGCAACGAGGACATGGGTTTAGAATCATACTCGGGAGCATCGTCAAAACGTTCCTGCCCTTGGTGACGCGTGGGGTGAAAGCAATCGGCAAACAAGCGGTACGCAGTGGACTGCAAGTCGCCGGTGATGTCTTGGGGGGGGTACGGCACCCAAAGAAGCCTTGAAACGGCGGGCCAAAGAAGCAGGAGGCATCTTGGTGACCAAAGCACAACGCACCGTAGGGAATAAAAGACCTGCACCACCGAGACCACGCACCAGTCGACGACCGACCCAGCGACGACGCACATGGAAGATCCATGATATCTTTTCTTAAACATGTCCTTAATGCATGCAGAGTCCTGCCCCTCCAGCAACAGTGAATTTAATTTGTGGGCCGTCCCGCCCATACAGATCAGTGCCGAACAAGGATTATGGGTGGAGCATCTCCCGCTCTCCAGCATCAACGAAACAGGACCCATCGAGTTCACCATCAGTAATGCGGATACGACCTATGTGGATTTAGCCCATACATACTTGTATGTGAAAGCCAAGATCGTCAATGGGGATGGCTCCAGAATCGTCGACCAAGCAACGGTGGGCCCGACGAATCTCTGGCTGCACTCTATGTTTCAACAGGTGGATATATTTCTCAGCGACAAGCTCATCATTGACTCGACCAACAGGTACCCCTATCGAGCCTACATCGAGACACTGTTATCGTATGGACGAGAGGCTAAAACATCTCAGCTGACAGCCGCTTTATTCTACCAGGACACAGCCGAGCACACGTGCGTAGAGAACGACAATGCGGGATATAACAAACGGTAGGCTTTCACCGCGAACGGCGTCTCGGTGGATCTCATGGGCCGACTGCACGCAGACATGTTCATGCAAGACCGGTACCTCTTGAACAGGATCCCCATCAAAATCCGACTGATACGGGAGCCTCCGACCTTCGCCTTGATGGCCACTAACGTAGAGGGGCATGCTGCTGACTATAAGATTGTCATCCAAGACGCAGTCCGAAAAGTGAAACCGAATCCAGCCGTTCAATTGGGACACCTCAAAGCCTTGGAAACA
The DNA here is from genome assembly GCA_036873755.1 of Hanleya hanleyi. Taxonomy (NCBI): domain Eukaryota; kingdom Metazoa; phylum Mollusca; class Polyplacophora; order Lepidopleurida; family Hanleyidae; genus Hanleya; species Hanleya hanleyi. The sequence continues at coordinate 55,899 of JAVTVY010018252.1, forward strand.
AAACCAGCCCAGTACCCTATCCGGCGTGTGCAAACCAAAGTGTTCTCTGTGTCGGCTGGAAATATGAGCGCCAACGAAGAAAACCTGTTCCTGGGGGAACTACCCAAGCGATTGATCCTGGCCTGTGTGGAAAATACCAGTTTCAGCGGAGCCTACCCAGAGAACCCGTTTGACTTTAAACATTTCAGCATCAATTTTGTGGCCCTGCATGTGGATGGACAACAGGCCCCAGCCACGGCCTTAACACCGAACTTTGGGCGCGCGAATTTTATTCGAGCCTATCAGAGCCTGCTTACAGCCATCGGTCAAATCAACCAGGACGAAGGGAATATGATCAGTCGGGAGGACTACGCGAACGGATACACGATGTTCTGTTTCGATCTGATCCCCACCTTAGAGAACGACCATCAGCTGGCCCTCGCCAAGCAAGGCAATTTACGGTTGGAAATCCACTTTGCACGAGACGTCCGGAGCACCGTCAATGTGATCTGCTACGCCGAGGTTGACAACATCATTCAAGTGGACAAGGCGCGCAACGTCCTGTGTGACTTTGCCACCTAACATGGATACAGACCAGATAAACACCGTGCTGGAGAATGACCCAGAGACACGTATGGTCTTTCAAGGAGTGTTCGCCCGAGATGTGTTCCCATTAGACCGTGTGTATCCTGCTGCTTACGTTCTCAACACGGACCCGATGGATCGGCCCGGTGAACATTGGGTGGCGTGTACTTGACAGAACAGCAGGGCGAATACTTTGACCCGTACGGCCTGCCACCCCTCCATCCCGATTTAACAGACTTCATGGGTCAAGGCACAGAGACGTGGTGTTGGAACAGTCAAACGTTGCAAAGCCTGACCAGTAGCGTGTGCGGACAATATTGCTTGTTTTACCTGTACCATCGATGCCGGGGAAGAACCTTATCAACCATCGTACAGATGTTTGACGAGTACCCCAAGGCCGAGGACCGAGATGTACTCGTATATGACTGAGCCGCCCATTATTTCAATGTACAAGCCCCGTTGTGGGCTTAAATTCTTTCACGAAAAGCCCCCTGTTCTGGGCTTAAGTTCTATCGATTTCAATGTACAAGCCCCCTGTTCTGGGCTTCAGTTTTCACGTGGTTGTTCTCACGTTGTTGTTGTTATCTATTGTTGAATAAAAAACAAAATGAGGTCTCACCAAAAAAACCCTGTCTTGTGTGTTTTCTATATGAGCATAATGCATGAAGGCTATAACAGACATGTGGGGATTCGGTCAAACTGGCCTTGAACACCGTTGAGAAAGTAGCCAATCAGTGACGTCATGGGTCAAAGGCTACGCTTTCGAAGAGAAAACTGGAAAATTGACTTTCGTCCGTAAAATACTGGATGTTAGGATTGGAAATAAGAGGGAAGACCTAATACAACCATTTTCTATGACACCAAGGAACTGTTTGGCGCTGAGTGGGTATGTAGGCTGAGGATACCCTTTAAACTTGTGAAACTTCTCTGCAATCACTCAGTTGTTTCACTGCAATAACGCTCCTATAGCATGTCAAATATCTGATATATTCCTGCCGATAACAGTTGGATAAATTCGAGGGTAAAATTATTACACGTGTCGTTAGTTGGCAATAGAGGCAAATGCGTGAAAATGGCCCACGTGATACGAGACAGTAAAAAGCTATCGTGCTTATTACATTTGTGGGATAAAACATCAACTCTTTCTCTTGTATGAATCCGGTAAATACGCATGCATGTCAACACGCACTGTAGCAGTAATAAATAGTTCTCTCACGATCGCAATAAAATGGGAAAATCACCGCCCAGCGAAAAAATATGAGGAATAGAACCAAATCAGATCTGTAAATTTTGTTCCGAAAATTAGTTGCCTATCAAGGCTGATTGAGCAACACAACCTCCCGTGGGAACAAATTTACCTTGAAATCGCCGGTCCATTTTTGACAAAATCCGGACCATGATGTCTCGTATAAGCCTATGTTCCAAAATAAGCGCATGAGAGGCAGGCTATTGAGAACTTCATCGTCAGACGGACACGAGAGGTGTATATTAGGAGTGACAGTGACGAGACTGACTTACTATAGTGCTATCATCCAAATGCTGCTCTCAAGTAAGTGTACTTTCGACGATGATATATGACACTTTTCCAGATATTTGTTTACAAGCATGTTTAGCCCCCTTTTTATTCAAGACATAACGATACAGTACAATACAATACGATACAATACTACACATCACAATACAGTACAATACAATGCAATACAAGATATATATTATGTTATTAAAGTCATCGACATTTCAACACAATTTCAATCAGCAATTAGTTTTTGCGTATTCATGAATATTTTCATTAAAAACTTTATTAAGCTCTTATTCTGACGGCTGTTTCTGAACACGTTAAGCGTTTCAGCTCAGTTCTTCACCTTGCAATTTCGGAAGTCACAGTAACAAATGCAATGAAATGAAATCCCACACTGTACTATGAACTCAGAAACAGTCACGTCTTATCCCATGCCTGACTGATGTCAGACAAATGTGATGGCGTGCTTTATACCATTTAAGCTCAGAGACAAAATAAGAGAAACATGAAAACTTTCCCAATAAATCACTTGCAATTTCGTTATTAAAATACATCACGCCTGGCTGGTTGCATCTGTCCGTCAACAATCAGAGATGGTGACTTTGTCAGCCGAACATGAATTAATCAGAGTATGACAGACTGTGGTGGTCGAATCCAATATAACTGAATACCGTGCCTGTCACCTTGAAGGCCCATATCTGCTTGCCAACGCATATCACGGACTTGACTAGCTTGGAGTATTACTCGCCTTGAACAGGTAATTTTGCAGCGCTTTGATATCATAGATCATCATAGACAGGTGTGCTTCAATGGTTGGAAATTCCTAGATTTTCAGAAGTTATGAAACCTTGTTTGACCTATTATATAATGGGTGCTACTAACAACAACTGGATAACATTCCTGTGTTAGGTTCACTTTACAGGCTCGCAAGTCTTGTGAGGGTGTGTGGGGGTGGTTTTAGGGTGAAGTGTCGAAATATGAGGCCTCTATACATAACCCCATGCTTTATATGGTTGTGTCTCTATATAAAGCATGGGGTTATGCATACAGACTCCGTATTTCGACACTTCACGCTAACGCCACCTCCCATCCAAAAAACTTGTTTCGAGGGTCGGTGGCTCACTTTCAATTAAAAATATGTTTCCATGGGCGTACTCAGTGATTATTTTACGCACTATTAGTGTGGGAAATTTTATATTTTAGGGCAGAGGCAAAGCCCATCAAAATTATAATGAAAAGTTAAGAACATATTTTAAACTCTGTCAACCTTTCTCCCCTTTGTTGAAAAAAACTTGTCCACTGATGTTGGTACGATGCTCCCGTCACGGTTGGCATCGTGCCAATGTCAGTGGACGAGTTTATGTGGTCTCTCAAATGGAGAATTATTCTGTCAGCTGAGTCAGGCTCTGTAGAACATACTTGGATTTAGGTCTAATTGTGACATTTGTTAATCAATCTCACGATGAAAAGAGCAATTAAACTGGAGAAAGAAATTTCATCTTTAATTCATTTGTGTGTTATTCGATTGAATGAAGCAGACGACCCCTTCCTTTCCCGCCTTGTAAAATAGAATCTCCCAAGGAACACCTGCACTTGACACATGTACATTTCACACAAGCGTGCTAAAACACTCAATAATCGCACGGTTAGCAAGTTGTTATAGACACAAGTGTAATATAATTAGTACCGGTAATTTAATAGTATCATGGACAACATATACCGTAGCCTATGTGATTAATTCATTAACATGATAAAATTATTTTGAGGGGGATGTATAACGTTTGAAGAAAACAGTACATAAATTTCATAGCAAGTACATGTAGTCTAAGCCTACAGCGGTAACTGGTTTCCGAAATAATCAGATGATTTCCGAATCATCTTGTCGGCTGACCACTATAGCCGTGGACGGCACAAATTTCCCCATATTCAAAAGTGTTTTGACGGAATCTCTCTTCGTTTCATGATATCCATACATACATACATGGACTTTTCCAGTAAATCCATATCTTTCTGATACGGGGTAAATAATGTTTTCATCGGTAATACACGCCATCGAGAATATCATTTCTTTGAGACCAGTATCGTCAGTTTTGCCAAATGCTGCACTGATTTATATTACGGAGAGATAATTGAATTTTTACGTAATTTATGATAATTTTAAATTATATAGCCTATTTACAAAGGTAATATATTATAGAGAGTTTGTAGGGATAAAAATATTAATGAGATTGTATATTACCCCAAGATATTGGTATTTGGATTCAAATCACAGTAAAATTACATGGGCTGACGAGCCGAAATAATATATTATAGAAAGTTTGTAGCGGTAAAACTATTAACGAGACGGTATATTTCCCAAGATATCGGTATTTAGATTCAACCTTCCTATCAAAAACAACCACAGTAAAATTAGATTGACTGGCGAGCCGAGGGCTGCAGCATTCGCACCTGCGTTCATGGCTACAATTTTTGTACATGGGGGCGCTACACTTATACAGAGTAAGGGGACCAGAGGTGGACGTTATATTGAATATACTGAATTTTCCCATAATCCTTTGCAAAAACACCCAATAAAATAAAACCAACAATAACCTAGTAAGTTAAAAAGTTTCAGACAGAATTAATCTTCATATACGAATATAAAAAAAACCAGATGACATCCTTATTTGATATCTCATGACCTTTATGACCTCAAAATAACCTCCAAAGTCAAAAGTGAGAATGTATTTGTTCACAGCTCAATTCCCACACTAGGTAGGGTTGATTATGCATGGATGACAGCTTTTTAACTAGCGATTTCATCATCTGTTGGTTTGCTGGCTGGCTCATTAATCTGGGACCATTGCACTTCCCTCCCCCAAATATTGTTCTTACCCCTCGAGCTAGGGAGCTGAAATTTACCACACCATACCATTGGATCAAGCTCTACGAGAAAACTCTAAGATGGCCGCCATTTTGACGTCACAGTGACGACATTTTCCAAAGGCGTTTTTGGGAAGATTTTTCGATCACAATTTTCCATTTTTTTATTGATGTGTTTTCTTCCCAAAAACTGCATGATAAATTAGGAAATAATCATCCGATGTGGAATAAAATAGTTTTTGCCCAATTTGTCACTTTGGATTCACTCATGATTTTTTGTTCGGAGGTTATGCTAATAGGCTCAAAATGACCCCAATATGATAGGCTACAAAGTCACGGAGTGTCAGCTCTGAAATGTTTGCCGTTCCGGAGATAAGGCAGAAAGTTTGGTACGAGGGGTCACAATACCCCCCACCCCAAGGTCTGTGAGGATTAAATTTCCCCCTAATTCATTGCATCTGTGAATATGCAAATCACCTGTAAATAAGACCAAAACAAAAAGTTAAAAATAAAATCAGTCGCAATCACGCTTCATCTGCGAAGATATTGCAAAAAATGTTTTATCCTTAATTGACCTCTAATGACCTTTATGACCTCAAAAATGACCTAAAAGTTCAAAAGTGAGAATGTCATCCGCATACCTTGTAGAGTTGATTAAGCCTGGAGGGCAGCTTTTAACATGCGATGCCATCAAAAAGTTTTCCAGCCATCTTTAGGTTGGGTGCATGGCTGGTCTACTATATTGGAAATCTCTTAATTTTGTCTCACTCGTACTGCCAGTATGCTGGATAGGACGATTTGAGAATTACCCCATTCTGGTGGCGGGGTTGGAGCTGATTTTCCACCCCCAAAACGGTCTTGTTTGACGTGAAACTTACCACAGGAATTTTGCGGTCAAGCTCTATCAGAAAATGTAAAACAAAAACATGCAAGACGTCGCTATTATGGCGCCCTGATAGTGCCCAGTTAATCGCATCGCTTATGGGATGTACTATTTTATAGCATGTCTAATCCTTCCAGTTAACTGGTGATAGTGTCCACATTCTGAGTAAAATCAGATTCAAATACGCCTGGCGACCGATTCAGGTTTAAAGTTATTACATCAGGTGAGGTCTGATTTAAAATTCTGATCTTATTTAGATTCACAGCTGCTTTCTGTGGTGTTACGACAGATCCCATATTCGGGAGTTGATATTTGTCGTTGATATTTGTAACTTCTGCAAAGTTACATCGACTGTTACAACTGCCATTTCTGTGCTCTAAGGGATTTCCTTATACATGCCCACAGACAAGGCGTAAGCTCCAAGATGGCGTTTCTTGAAGGTATATACCACCATGGTAGTGACGTCCAAAGTAGGCTTACGAATGCTTTATAAAAACGAACCCATGATATTATAAAAACTACGAAAGCCGAGAGGGTTCTTCGGAATTTTACTTTTTGACTTCTGACTTTCGACTTCTGACTTCCGACTTCTAACTCAGGATTTTTTTTCTTTTATAATGCATTACATCTTAAATTATGAAACATGGAATAACACAATACCATTATTATGGCATCGTGTGCTTGAAAAACTGATAGCATGTACTTTTAATAATCACATAACCATTGAAGTTTATTATTTTGATTTTTACTTCCGACTTCTGACTTCAGACTTCTGACTTCCGACTTCTAACTTCCGAATTCTGACTTCCGACTTCTGACTTCCTATTTCTGACTTCCAACTCCTGACTTCAGAGTTTTGGACATTCATTCACCCTTTGCAACTTTACCTTTACATACATATAAATAATACCTATAATTCTGTCTGTGACTTCGTGCTTTGGTCTTTCTGATTATAGTATTGGCAATTTAAAACGGAACCCCAGCGTGTTAGGTCCAGTTTTAGGCCACTGTTACAGAGACATTAGGTTTGAAGTTTAAATTTGCTAATGATGTAATTTATTGCAAACGGTATTTGGTGAAGTCACCAAATAAACTCAAGATAATGGCCAGATTATACTTATGTCCCAAAGCTATATTTATAGAAATACGGTTCTCATGACATATCATAACTCAAGATAAACTTCGATGGTTATCTGATTATTATAAGTACATGCAATCAGCTTTTCAAACACAAGATGTCATAATAATTCTGTTATTCCATGTTTCATAATTTTAAATATAATGTATTATAAAAGAAAAAAAGTCTGAAGTCAGAAGTCAGAAGTCAGAAAGTAAAACTCTGAAGAAGAACCCTCTCGGCTTTCGTAAAAAACAGTGTCACTCCCTTGAGCTCCGAAGAGATCTCTGATCGGTGAACGTGTGGAGCGGAGCGACAAATAAACCTTATTTCTCTCAGATCTTATTTCTAAGTTAGCCGCTGCGTCCCTCTCAACTTGCGGTGGTCCAAAACGGCTGATATTTTCAAACGGAAGCAAAAACCAAATGAACTGGTAAAAGACTTTATTATTTCCTCTATTAGAAATGAAGCGCAATTAATTTCTTTACCCGAGGATCAGTTATACAGTGCTGTTATGTCCGGCTTATTATATGGCAAATTCGCACAGCCGTCATTCAGAATACGAGCCACAACCACGTGGACAGAAACACCGGCATACTTCTGCTGACAAGAACGCGATGAAATTATGTTAGTATACCCATTCTTCCGATTAACGATGGAGAGCACGGTTCAAGGGATTATTTTTGATGAAAAAATCATGGGCAAATGGAGGGTGCGAGCGACATTATCTGAGGGAATTATGTAACGATGAGCCGATATCTGAAGCGGGTACGTACTCATTAAACCGGTTTCTGGCATGACTAGCACTCGACCGAAAAACACAGGTGTCGGAAACCAGGGTTGGAACAGTTTCGAAGCTTGACTGTTCGCCCATTGATAGAGACGATCGATTACCACACCATGTATTGCACAGGGGCTCGTTACCGTTGTTAATTGGTTAAATAGGTTGATTATAGGGGGAGGGGGGTCGAGGTCGGTAATACAAGAGGAAGGGAGTACATTGAAGTTGGCGCCGTCACCACACCACGCTCACAAAACTTCGGTTTTATATCCCCTTGTCTTCGAAAATCGAATGAACTTCACTTTCAATCGATCGAGGAATGGTCAAATCCCATATATCTTACTTTACCTTCTCCCGATCTGGCCTCTTTAGGCAAAAACTTACATTTACCCGCTCAATTTAACCGATATTTCCAGATTGACCGTAATCTCGATAATTTCTCTCGCCATAGTGCCCGAGAATGAGCGAGACTTTCCTGCCAGGGTTCGTCGGGAGCCGACTATCAGCTGACGTGAGACCAATATAGCACGGTTACTAACCGGGTTAGCGTTGGTCCCCAGTCTAAACACATTTTGGTCCCCAGGCTTGGCTATTGTATGCATTGTTTCGTGATCCCTACATGTAGTATGACTTGGGGTGAGAGTGCATGATAAAGAAAAGTCTGATTTTGAGATTGCGATTACTGATGCACATCTCTGTGAATAATGAAATATTTTCAGAAAGAACTCCGAAAACGTCTAAAACAGTGAGAATAAGAAAAATCAGCTTGAAAATTTGTGGAGACAGCTTTATGATAATAATTAATATATAATATATAACTCTCCCTATCTAATGACGGTCAACAGTCATTATCGTAAAAATTAATACCCCTCTCCCAAACCATTGTCGATTGACAGGGAGGCGGGAGGTGAGGGAGTAGTGAAATCCCCTTCCCCCATCATCCTAATAAACCAATTAAAAACGGTATATATCGGCTTTCAATTTGAGCCTACAAAGAGTCATAAACTTCCATTGAGCTAGGGGGTAAACCTACTGCTGATATTTAGGCCTACATGGATGGGTGGATGGATTTACTTGGGCAATCCATCGTGGTACGATGGGCACTGGTCATGCAGGACATGCCGTGCAACCCGTTCCCCCCACACCTTCCTACACATGGTCCCTTGTACCAGTGTCACATAGACACTGACAACCTTCCGTTTATTGTCCGTGACTAATCTACTCTATCTGGCCGGTTAGGGGCCGGGCAAAATTTACCAGGGGGACGGGACCGGTGCATCTTCAAAAGTCGGTGGAAAAAAAGTCTGGTCCCCCCAAAAATTTGATCGAAAAAAGTACATGTCCCGTACAGAGGTATGGTAAAAAAACTTCCTGTCCCGCCGTACGGTGTGGTGAAAAAAACTTCCTGGAGCAATAAGTGATACTCAATTTACAGCGTTGTTCAGTTACTAAGATCACAATACCGAGGGTGAAATACAGAGTGGTCCTTGGTCAAATCATCTCGACGCCCTGGGTTGATTGACGATTGGTTCTTTAGCATTACATACATGGGAAATGGATAAACCTGATGTGTTTTGTCGGTGTTATTGGCCTTGACATTGGCCCCATATGCACCAAGCTCAATTCTACACCCCCCCCCCCAATACAGATCTGCAGTACTTCTCTCAGTCCAATATAATTTTTTTGTGCAATATTGGCGATAAAAAAAACTTGCTGTCCCGTTGCTCACCGCATTAAAAAAATTACAGGTCCCGTCCCTGGTTGCATGAAAAAAAAATCTGGTCCCTTCCACAAATGCACCGGTCCCGGTCCCGGTAAATTTTGCTCGGCCCTTTATAAACTCCGGCTCATGTCGTCAGTTCGATACTATTCACCTCCCACATTCATATCGGCCCCAATTACAACATCAATGGATACAGAGATCAAGCCCACTAATAAACCCATATGCCCACAATTTTCCTTTTTCATATCATACAGATTTCTCCCTCAACCTATGTACATGTATACCCCCCAAATTTTAGGAATTTGTATGCTAAACAATACCACAGCCATATTTGTTCTTTTCTCCAGCGTCTTGCAGAAAATAAACAAGTGTTGTAAAGTACCAAGTAACAGTGCCGATCCATCCTGCCGATTTGTCGTAGTTCTAGAAATTTTCGCTACAAATAATGATTCCTGCTAATCGGAATTCAGTAGGCATATACGCTCTATGCATGGCCTACAGCAAGCGATAGCAAAGGCATTATGATCTCCTCTGTCATGGGCGGCTCGCGACGAATTTGGTGGCTGGCGAAGAAGTCTCGCTCATTCTCGGGCATCATGGCGAGACAAATTATCGAGATTACGGTCAATCTGGAAATATCGGTTAAAACTGGGCGGGTAAATGGACGTTTTTGCCTAAAGAGGCCAGATCGGGAGAAGGTAAAGTAAGGTATATGCGACTTGACTATCCCTCGATCGGTTGAAAGTGAAGTTCATTCGATTTTCGAAGACAAGGGGATATAAAACCGAAGTTTTGTGAGCGTGGTGTGGTGACGGCGCCAACTTCAATGTACTCCCTTCCTCTTTTATTACCGACCTCGACCCCCTCCCCCTATAATCAACCTATTTAACCAATTAACAACGGTAACGAGCCCCTGTGATGTATTGGATGTTGTTGGGCAGTCTGAGCCCTCTATGATCCTTCACGCCAGACGACGGATAATTTCTAAGAGATAGTTTGGCTAGGATCAGAGTTTTCCCCCATACAAAAAAAAAACCAAAATGAGAGCGACCACGGGGTAACGCGACCTCATCCCAGTAAATATTATTTTTAAAAATATTCGGCCGTTCTACAACATTTAACTCTCATAAATTTACTGACTGGGTCACTTGTTACTGCCGGCCGAATATTTAAAAAAATCTTTACGGGGATGAGGCAGCTCGGCCTCGTGGTCGCTCTCATTTTGCGTTTTTTGTATGGGAGAGAACTCTGGCCTCCCAGATCTCTCTGAGATTATCCGTCGTCTGGCGTGAAGTGTCATAGGAAGCTCGGACTAGTTGTAGGTATGGAAACCGGATGCCGTCATCTCGTGTTTTCGCATTTTCGCGTCGGTAATAGTAACGAAAAAAACGCAAAAACTCGATGCGAAAAAGCGAAAACCCGACGCCAAAATATGAAACGTATTTCGCCTCGCGTTTTCGCGTCAGCTTATCGTGTTTTCGCGTTTTCGCGTCGGGTTTTCGCGTTTTCGCTTTACTATTATTGATGCGAAAATGCGAAAACGCAAGATGGCCGCATGGCTTCCATATGCAGGGATCCCAAATGAGTTATGATAAGATCAATAAGATTAGCACCTGAGCTAGGCTGATCTACTGTTGTCCAAGCCGCTTTTATCTGACAGCTGTATGATGATGCAGGAATAGAATATGTCTAAATGTCACAGATGGCAGTGTCCATTGTAGGACAAATCAAGTGAACTCATCTTGACATTGAATTCAGTGGGAACTTGAACGTCACCAATTATCCAATTAGATTCTGCGATTGCCATTTCCTGTTTGTCGATTTTGGCGCAGTTCACCAATCAACTGACGGATCTAGCATTTCCTGCTTATCTTTTGGTGCTGATGTTGTGCAAGCCTTCCATTTATTATCGTTCAATTCCCGGTCTTTCAATTATTCTTTCCTAAGATAATGATTTGCTTCATAATTTAAACACAATATACCGCTGGAGCCTCTACGTACAACTAACAATGCGATGTGTTGTTTAACCCTATCTGGCGTGGGCTTTTTGGGACCTGCACAGGCCTGGGGGGATGGGTGTGGGTGGTATGGCCCCCATAATTATTTTTCTTACCCCTTGACCTGGGGGGCTGAAACTTACCACACTATACCCTTGAGTCAAGCTCTACCAGGAAATGTAAAATAATCTAACATGGTCGCATTGATGACGTCATTTTCAAAAACGGCATTTTTGGTCGATTTCTTTCGTCAGATTTTCCGATTTTTTTTATTTATGGAATTTCTTCTAAAAAAAACAGCATGATAAATTAGTAAACATTAAAGTGATGTGAAATAAAATAATTTTTGTCATCTTTTCATCGCGGAAAAGCAGAAATTTTGAAGAAATATGACGAAAATCACTTTTCTGGTACCTCATGTGGCCGCCATCTTGGATTTACACATGATCCTCTGCTCTGGGGGTTATGCTAATAGGCTCAAAATGACCCCAATATGATGAACTATAAAACACTATAAAGTCACGGAGTTTCAGCTCTCCATTCTTTGTCGTTCCAGAGATAGGGCAGAAAGTTTGGTAGGGGAGGGGGGCATTTTGCCCCCTCCCCGGCCTGGTTGGGTTAAAAACCCATACTACCATTGGTTACAAGCAGACGGTAGGTCTGATCTGACAGAGTGATGCTTGCGATCATGCTCGTATTTTTCGTGAGCCTATGCAGTTATATTACCAACGGATTTTAATTGCTGTTCCGTCGTATGATTTCGATCCAGATAACGACTTAGAAATTCATTTGGATTATAAACTACTTGTTAGTGGTAAAATGTTTACGAATAGAACATCGTGTTTCTGCCATAATTGAAAACAGTTGGCCGCTTCTCTGCTACCGGAAATAATTTATGTCTTTTTTGAAATTTATTTTCAGTTTAAGTATGGGAGTTTTCCCCCTTTCCTGACAAAATCTATACGAGGCTCGTGAACACGTTGAATTTATAATGGATTTTTTTTAACTGTGGACCCACAATCGTCATCAACTGGAGATGCGCATGTGATATTTTCGTCATATATGAGTTATGCCCCTTCTCTGACTGAAAATCTGTTTGGATTTTGAATGTATCTCCGTCAGTAGGTTAGGGAGATCCCGCTTTCTAAATTGGAGGTAAAAAATCTCGTTTTTAGTTCAATAACGTTTGATTCCTTCTTAACCAATGCTCCAAACCTTCAGGCGCAATAATCTATCTTTTATTCCATGCTCTAAAATTAATTTGCCGTTTCAAAAACCAGTCAATGTTGTTTCAATAACGTGACAGATATTTTTATTACCATTTCATAGGGATAGACATGTCTGTGTGCGCCTCAAGAGGATTACGCTTAAATTATTACGTAAATCGGTTATTAAGAGACTTTCGAGTATTGATGGAGAAAATCTTCTGTTCACGGCTAAATACTGAATGTCGAATCTGCACCCTATACTCAAAAAAACATCACAGTTGATCTCAAATGATGAATCCTCATCTGGTTTGACATCAACATAGGTCATCTAGAAAAAGCTTGGAATGCATAAAAACGAAATTTCCAATGAAACAGGAAATTGTATAATGTACAACACGCATGTACAGTGACTGTGTCCGGTAATTTTGCACAATTTTGTCAGACAGTAAATTATCTCTCTTTTTGGGGCTATGTCAGCTGGGGAGGTCATGTAGATGTGGGTCGCGCACGAGGTGACTAAAATGTTTCGGATAGCAATAATGAGACGGAAAATCTCAAATCTGTGACGCAAAAAACAAGGAAATCATGAAAAGGGTTTTCTTCGACGAATGGATAAATTGATAGGAGTTGATATAAATAATAATAATAATAAACTTTCTTTTCCCTCGGAAGCCAGTTTGGTTATAAGCCAATCTTCCACTGGGCCGAACACATTCATACACAGAAACATATCTCACAATCATACATCTGGTTTTGCGGTGTAGGAGGAAATCCGGAGTACCCGGAGGGAAACCCACGATCACGGCCTGGGACCAGAAACATACGACCGAGTCGACGCCATGCGGAATCGAACCCAGGCCGCATTGGTGAGAGTCCGAGCGGAGTCCGAGATGTTAAACACTGAACTAACCGTGCCCCCTAAATGTCTGTAAACGAATAAGTTGATAGGGGTGGATATGTCTGGTATCAAAATTGGGATCAACTTGTCAAATAGCAAGGTCACTGTAACCCAGGAAATGTTTAAAAAATGATTTTTTAGGGAGTAGATACGCTAATGGGAGACGAAATACCAGGTATCGACGTTCTGGAGGAAAGGTCATTGGTCGAGGTCAAAAAATCTGGAAGTCATTTAAAGATCGATCTTTTTAATGAGCGGATAACAAGAACCAAGAAATTATTGTGCTATTGCTCCAGTTCAATGGTGTGGATTCTTATCAAAACGCTAAAATAGCTTATGACCAAAGAAAGCCATTTAGGTCGAAAGTGACTGTGGCCCAATATCTGGAATCTTTGAATTTCGCATTTTCTTTTGCACATGGAAGTCGATGCTATAGGGAGAGGCCTGGTATCGAGTAGTACAACTGAGGCCATGGTCAGTGCCACTTATCATTAACAAGTCTTCGAAACATGAAAATAAATAAAAGACTCTTAGATTTGTTTCTAAATGATATAGTCCATAGTGCCATTTTGGCTCTAGTTAATTATCTTTTTAAAACTGTAAAACACCCTTTATGGTTTATTTTTGTCTTGGAAGAAAATGTTCCAGTTTTTGGAAAAGCACGAAAAGATAATGATATTGCAGGATTCGAAATCACATAACTCAAGTTACAGCTCAGTAATTGTTTGACTTCATTTAATTTAGGCTAATCATACACGTGATGGAGTACCCATAACGCATGCACGTGATTATGTAGATTTCATATATGTCAGACCTTACAACTGCTTCAGTCAAATATAATTAACTTAAATTAGTCTCCGAAGTACCATCTCCAATCTACTGCTGCAGAAATGTACAATATCGAAAGTGCCTTCTCCAATCCACCGTTGCAGAAAAGTATGGTCCCCAAAGTACCGTCAAGCGGTCCCAAATAGCAGTCGATTGCTTTAAAGCAAGGGAGACTATTCAAACCACCGTCTCTATTCCACCGCTGAGGAAAAGAAAAAAGCTATCAAACCGCCGTTTCAATCTGCCGCTAAATAATAATACTATCCAAAGTGCCGTATCTACCGCTGAGCAGAAGTATAAAAGTGCTTCAAAGCAAGGGAGACGATTCAAACCACCGCCTCCATTCCACAGCTGAGGAAAAGGAGAAGTCTATCAAATCGCCGTCTCAATCTGCCGCTAAGTAATAATACTATCCAAAGTGCCTAATTGACCGCTGAGCAAGAGTATAATATTCAAACTACCGTCTTCATTTCACCGCTGATGGAAAAGTGCTTCAAAGCAAGAGAGACGATTCAAACCATCGCCTCCATTCCACCGCTGAGGAAAAGGAGAAGGCGATCAAATCGCCGTCTCAATCTGCCGCTAAGTAATAATACTATCCAAAGTGCCTAATTGACCGCTGAGCAAGAGTATAATATTCAAACTACCGTCTTCATTCCACCACTGATGAAAAAGTGCTTCAAAGCAAGGGAGACTATTTAAACCACCGTCTCCATTCCATCGCTGAGGAAAAGGAGAAGGCTATTAAACCGCCGTCTCAATCTGCCGCTAAATAATAATACCATCCAAATTGCCGTATCTGCCGCTGAACAAAAGTATAATAGTTAAATCACCGTCTCCATTCCACCGCTGAGGAAAAGGAGGCTATCAAACCGCCGTCTCAATCTGCCGCTAAATAATACTACTATCCAAAGTGCCGTATCTACCGCTGAGCAAAAGTATAATATTCAAACTACCGTCTTCATTTCACCGCTGATGATAAAAGTGCTTCTAAGCAAGGGAGATTATTCAAACCACCGTCTCCATTCCACCGTTGAGGAAAAGGAGAAGGCTATCAAACCGCTGTCTCGATCTGCCGTTAAATAATAATACAATTCAAAGTGTCGTATCTACCGCTGAGCAAAAGAATAATATTCAAACTACCGTCTTCATTCCACCGCTGATGAGAAAGTGCTTCTAAGCAAGGGCACCCTACTGAATCAACGAGTATGATTATAGGTGAATGCACCAGCCCATTTGTCATGCGACCATGAACTGTAGGTTGGATCACTTCACATTGAAGCCGCATAACAGCTGCAATGTTATAATGAGGCAACATATGATTATATATCAGATATGTCGACAGTCCATTGTAGCTACCATTTGTCATGGCAACAGTCCATTTGGCGAATCATTGGCCAAGGTTACACGGTTCACGTCAGTTCGGACTGACCCTATTTTGACCTACCATGGACTGTCGATCGATCCGATGATGATACAATGGACTGTCGTAATATGAGACAGACTGAGAATAAACTATTAATGGTTCATATTCCTCTTAAACACACACAAGTGGAAGGAATCGAGAGATGAATGAGTCAGTGATACATGAGGCAGATATTAAGTTCCCACGTGTTCATTTTGTGCTCATTTCCTCACACTATAATTCGATGCTAATACCTACCATGGATTGTCTACCAACACCTAAAAACACCTCTCGCCGCAAAAATGTTTAAAATTTTTGTTAACTTGAAATAGTAATAACCCTACATTTGGTGACAATATAGTACGATATCTCTCCTTCAAAAAATGACTGGATACCAGTAACCATACCTGTCATCGATATGCTGAAAATCGTTCATTTTCGGCTGTGGTGACTGGGTCGGACACACGCCCACGCTTGATAACGAAAGCACCGAAAAACCTACCATTGACTGTGATTTGACACGTGACCGGCGGTTTTCACCTATAATCATACTCGTCGATTCAGTAGGATGAAGGGAGACTATTCAAATCACCGTCTCCATTCCACCGCTGAGGAAAAGGAGTTTTAAGGCTATCAAACCGCCGTCTCAATCTGCCGCTAAATAATAATACTATCCAAATTGCCGTATCTATCGCTGAGTAAAAGTATAATATTCAAACTACCGTCTTCATTTCACCGCTGATGAAAAAGTATGGAGTCTATTTTCATGATAAACTGTATACAAATGATGACCTCCAAACAGCCGTCTCCAATCCTCCTCAGCTCATGAATAGCACTCGATTAATAAAAGCAAGGGAGACTATTCAAACCACCGTCTGCATTTCACCACTGAGGAACAGGAGAAGGCTATCAAACCGCCGTCTCAATCTGCCGCTAAATAATCATATTATTCCAAAGTGCCGTATCTACCGCTGAGCAAAAGTACAATATTGAAACTACCGTCTTCATTTCACCGCTGATGATACTTCAATCTGGTTGGTTGGTTGGTTTGATTGGGCACTCCATCGTATTACAATGGGCACAGGACATACAGAGTATGCCGTGCAACCCATTCCCCCACACCGCCCTACACATGCTCTAATCTACCGCTGTGACAAAGTATTATACCCAAAGTGCCGTCTGCAATCCACCGCTTTAGAAAAGTATGGTCCCAGAGATTTCTCGTGATAGCTTACATGAAGTATCGACCTGTATTGTGTATACCATTTATAACTTCGGTATTGTGTATGCCATCTGTTCCGAGTATTATAATCTCAGTAGCCTGAGGGATATAGGGGATCAATAGAGATAAATACCACAGACAAACTGTTACACATATTGCTCTGTATACGACGATGCAGAGAGTATCGTCTGATATCAAGATTTGAGTAAAGCTACGTACACATTCATACGTTGTTGTTTTTTCGACAACGACGATGCGACAACATCAGGTTATTTTGGCCAATAATATGGCGGGTCTATGACGTGTTTTCTTATCAGCCTAATTTAATAGCCATTGACCAGTCATAAATAACTGTTAAGAGTGAGGCGTGTGCATGCTGTCTAACATGTGGTTAGGATACTAAAAAGTACACTCTCAAAACTACTGTGTACATAAAGTACACAAAGTGTGACAAAAATTATATCATGCACAGCGCTGTTCAGCTTTTATACACACTTGTGTGTAAGTCTTGTACACATCATTTGTGTACTTTTTGTACACATCATTTGTGTACTTTTTGTACACAGTAGTTTTGAGAGAGTAGTTCCCTGGCATACACAGTACACAGCTTGAGGCGAGGCCAGCTCTGCACTTGTCCAAGTGGACTCTGGCCAAGCAAGACATACTCCATGCAATTTTCTAGGCTGCTGTGCTGGCTCATGGTCATCATGCCAATGACCTATATTCTCTTCTTTGAAAACCAGTACAGAGAGTGAGTTACAAGTCACTGGAATTGTAATTCGGTCTAGGTTTTCAGTTTGAAATTTTAATTGCAGAAGGCACATATATATTTCATTTGGACGTTTTATCGGAATTTGTTTATCAGCAATAGGTGGGAAAAATATCCTGGATGGAACAGAATGAGGAAATGTCTATTCTAAAATAGTAGTAGTGGCAAAGAATTTGACAGTAGAATGACAAATCCTTTTGACAGAAACTTCCAATAAAGAAATAATTCCATCTTTATAAGAACATAATCTTTATTATGTCTATAACACATATAAATTGAAGACGGTCATTCAGCGCTTTTATTAATTCCAAAATCAGCTTAAATTTGGAGCGCTGTAGATGGCATGATACAAGTGCACAAGTCCTTTTAACAATTTGTGGATGATGTGTTGTAATAAATGAGTCTGATCTGATTTGCTAAATATAGCATCTGTTTTGTTCTTAATACAATGGTTCAGCTGCTCATGCAGACTCGGGTAAACAGCTGTAATGGATAATTTTCCATAACTTTTGCATAAACTTGATAATCATTCTAACATGAAATCTCATTTTCTCGCAAGCTTATACACAACAAACATCTCAGCTTTCAAACAATATTGGACTGACACAGTCGATCAATGATTTACTAGACCGCAAATGAAATATCATACTAATCACCACATTTGTACATACATAAGTGTATAAACATATTCTATTTTTCGTTTATTTTGCTATGTATTACATAGATATACATATCTGTAACATCACCTTTGAAGAGGAAACCATATGTGATATGTGACGCTTCAATCTCTATGTAGAACATGTAGTACATATTGAAAATCAGCAGATCTCCCAGTTAATTTTTTTTTTATTTGTACTTCAATACCAGAGAATCAAAAGACAACTCTAGGGAGTCTTTCCATGGTTGCCTGGCCGAAGTTCAGCTAAACTTCCCACAAAGCATGCAGGCGTGTCATGTGCGACTCAAAGGGATTCTCGACCTTTTTGATAACGTTTCTGCCAAAGAGAATGATTAACATGCATGCATGATCAATGAATTGGAAGTTTAAAGCAAAGAAGTTTTGAAACAGAGCATGCTATCTTTTATGTATTCAAAATAAATTGCAAAATTCATATGTAGTCTAGAAAATACAATTGGACTTTATAGCAGACAGGCTATGAACAGGAATGTTCAGCCTTTTCACATTAGATTTCTCCAGTCCTGTGGAACACAATGATATTCAAAAATAGAAAACGCATACATAGCAATCATAAATGTTTTTGGAAAAATTTGATTGATTTATCAGGATGGGTTGTTAATAACTAGCTACGCTATACTGTGTTAGCGTCACAACGAACACAAGACATTATCTGTTTTGCTCAACTGAGAACAGCTTTAAACTAATGTAACAATCACAGAGCTCCTCCAAAATTGGGGGAGGGGACAGGATAATCCAATCTCTTTCCTTGGCCAGGAGTAAAGAATTTGCATAAATAATATCGTGTATCCATTGACAAGCAAATACACGTAGTGTTAATATGCATAAACTACAGACTAATATAGTCTTGGCTAAATCGCTTATATATTGAGATTATATATTGCTTATATATCGAATATTGAGAATCGCGCATCATCTAATTTAATGACGAAGTTCGCTTGTGTCTAAAAAACTCAAACAACAGGACAATGATAGAGAGATATAAAATATCTGCATACAAAATGTATATTCCTATTGCCTTCAACTGTAAACATGAAAACTTACATGTAGATGGCTTATCTGTTGCATTGTAGGTGGTATTTGAATTCGCTTATTGCAAATACATACATGTACATACAATTATACATACATGTATACATACTTATAAGGGAGGCATAATCGGTGAACTTAATTGAAAACAGCTTTAAAAAAATAAGTCACACCAGCAAATAGAGCTCCAACAAAATGTTCATGTAATAGACTTTAATCAGTCTCACTTTCCAAGTCATGTAAGTCAGATTAATCACCCATCGTCCGTTTTCAAGAAAAATCAACGAACACAATTTTTCATTCACGCACTGCAGTAGGAATACTACTACTAATATATATGTGTAACATTGAACAACAGATTATGTAAGTTAACAGAAAATAAAACTGAATTGCATATGCATGTTTGTGAAGTGAAATGCATTCCCCATTTAATTGTTTTCAACTGGGAATTCAAGCTGAACCCTGGATTATCAAGAATTTTGATAATAAAACATCCAGAGATTAATGCTACATGTAGCATAGACAATTGCACCCTTCCAATCTAATCTAACCTGATGTCTACCACATCACAAGTATTCATCTGAACTAGATACCAAACCAAAAATCCAACAGTCCAACAACCCTGTCATCTCCTGCCCATGACCAAATTATGCATTTTTATGAAAAACGCAAGACCTTAATCAACATGTACAGTTTATATACAATAACATAGATCCAAGATTGGGGGGCGGGACCAGTGTCCATGTGTGTCAGGCCATGAAATAACAGTTGGCAAAAATATAAGTTGTAAGCTTATTCGATAGAAAAGTCAATAGTGATGACAAGTATAATCTATGAACAAATTATTGCTGAAACCCTCTTTAAGCACACAAATGTCTGTATGTATTTGTTGCACTATTCATTAAGAAACCGGACTTGTCTTTATCAAAAGTGTCCAACGATGTTCAAAATGGTAAGCGCTTGGATGTTATTGAGCGAAGACACAAACGTTGTCGATGTCTTGCAGTCTTCTGTTCCTCCACATGTTGGGACCAATCAAGACTATTCTTAGTTTTGCGCCTTGGGGTGAGATTTTTCCACTCTGCCATAAGCCTTTCGATCAATTTTTTTGCTTCTAGAAAACTGTGGTATGTACGACCAAGATACTTTCTTCTTGTCATTGCGTGATAAGTGGCGGGATTTACATAGTTCTTAACCTTTTTGACAGCTCTTGTTCTCAGCTGAGTTCGCCTTTTCGCTTTCCGAAGTACACCGAACATGGAAATGTTTCCAGAGAAATGTTTTGTTTCAACAGGTATGTTTCTGGATTTGGCTAATTTCAAAACTCGTTCGAGGTTGAGACTGAAATTTTCAGGCCTCTCAGCACAGCTCTTCCTGATAGATTCGTAAATGTAATCTGGAGATAATATGGGATAGGATCTCCTGTCTGCCATCCGTACATTCTTCACAGGATTCCTATCAATGCCAGCCTGTGATGTGACAATAATACACTGTTTTGCTGAGACACTGTTAGGGACATTGTCAACCACGTAACCACCATTATCTGTGATTAGCTTTGTCAACTTTGCTCCAACCAAAAATGAAATATTTGCCATGAAGAACACCTTCATTACCTCGACCGAGCAGTCGTCTCCACGCTTTCTCTTCTTATTGTGCCCAAGTCGGTACCATCCACTTCATCGTTAACATTGCCAATACACTCTGTTGACAGAAAATTGGCAAAGTTTTCCCCAAGAGCTGGGATGTCAGGGCCGTTCGACTTGTTGTATTCACCAATTTCATCACACAGATTTTTGAATCTGTTGAATAAGTTGGCTTAGATTGGACCCTGGTTATCCTGGTTTATATGGAATACGGAAGAGCTCTTTGGATTATGGACGCGGATATTCTCTAATGGACGACGGCTGAATTATGAATGACGGACCAGACGCTTGTAATCAGTTCTTCTCCCCCCATGCCGTGTAGTGTGGCTATAGAAAAAGCTTTTGTCACAATAATTGGCATGTTCTCCTCCCTGAGCCATGAACGGCAATCTAACCATGAGGTCAATGCAAATCATCATATATGGAGTTAAATTTTTCCATCCATATCTGAATTTGAACAATTGATAATATGACTCGGCATGGTGCTTGTAGAGTTCTACATCCGCTGGAGAATATCCCCATTCATAATCCTCTGGATTGCAACTTTGCTCATTTCTGACAAGTTTTCTGTGTGGAAGCAGGTCGTTTTCTAGGATGGTTTGCATCTGGCGGAGATGATACAAATATCGTCTTCACCAGCTGCAAGTCAGTCATACTGTCTTCAAAATTCAAGGAATCCATGACTTTCCTTGGCAAGGATAGCTCCTTCTGCTGTCTGTGACACAAAATATCTTTCAGTGGATGTGAAAATTGCTCCTTCGTATACCCATTCGGAACGGGTGAAAGGATGACATTTGCGTGAGTTCCACTGAGCTTCGTTGGCTTCGGCTGCCCCGTGTTGTCAAACTTAACCTCAAAATTTCCATTCCGCACTCCTCTTTTGTTGATGTTTTCCAGCTTTGCAATGGCCTCTCCTATGAATGTTGCCTTGGAACAGTTGATACCAAGTTGTCCTACCTTGTATCCACCGCTGCATATGTTACCAATTTCCAGATCAAGCAGCTTTTCTGTTTGTCGGACAATGCCATGCATTATACACAGAACGTAATTTGATAGTGGTACTCCCTTGATGACAGAATTTGGGAAACTGTTGTCAACTTGAAAGTTGAGGTCTGTTTTAAATCCTGAAGAAGGGTGCACTTTGGAGCGGTCATCTTTGTGGGAAGCGTGATAAACATTCCACTTGTCATTGGATGCAGCATTCATGGATTCATCTAGAACGGCCATCAAAAAGTTGTAGTCTCCAGAAACATAGAAATTGTAACCCTTGTCAGAGAGTGTGGACATATCTTCTTCAACACTTCTTGTCTATTGGCCATCAGATTTTCAGATTTATCACTCTCGTAGAACATAGCAATTGGAAAGATGCCTTCTGAAGACTGGTACTTGTGCCCGCGGAAATATGAATCATCATTCAAGAGACTGATTGCAAAAAATGCTGTCTGTCTCCCACCAATTTGCCGCCCATCTCCGTAGATCTTTACACTGATGACAGAATCTTCTGGTATACTGGGATATCTGTATGTTAGAATCCTCAATAGCTGTACTGGGTTGACAGAATCTTCTGGTATATTGGGATATCTGTATGTTAGAATCCTCAATAGCTGTACTGGGTTGACAGAATCTGCTGGTATACTGGGATATCTGTTTCTTAGAATCCTCAATAGCTGTACTGGGTTGACAGAATCTTCTGGTATATTGGGATATCTGTATCTTAGAATCCTCAATAGCTGTACTGGGTTGACAGAATCTTCTGGTATATTGGGATATCTGTATCTTAGAATCCTCAATAGCTGTACTGGGTTGACAGAATCTTCTGGTATACTGGGACATCTGTATCTTAGAATCCTCAATAGCTGTACTGGGTTGACAGAATCTTCTGGTATATTGGGATATCTGCTTAGAATCCTCAATAGCTGTACTGGGTTGACAGAATCTTCTGGTATACTGGGATATCTGTATCTTAGAATCCTCAATAGCTGTACTGGGTTGACAGAATCTTCTGGTATACTGTGATATCTGTATCTTAGAATCCTCAATAGCTGTACTGGGTTGACAGAATCTTCTGGTATATTGGGATATCTGTATCTTAGAATCTTCAATAGCTGTACTGGGTTGACAGAATCTTCTGGTATATTGGGATATCTGTATCTTAGAATCCTCAATAGCTGTACTGGGTTGACAGAATCTGCTGGTATACTGGGATATCTGTATCTTAGGATCCTCAATAGCTGTACTGGGTTGACAGAATCTTCTGGTATATTGGGATATCTGTATCTTAGAATCCTCAATAGCTGTACTGGGTTGACAGAATCTTCTGGTATATTGGGATATCTGTATCTTAGAATCCTCAATAGCTGTACTGGGTTGACAGAATCTTCTGGTATACTGGGATATCTGTATCTTAGAATCCTCAATAGCTGTACTGGGTTGACAGAATCTTCTGGTATATTGGGATATCTGCTTAGAATCCTCAATAGCTGTACTGGGTTGACAGAATCTTCTGGTATACTGGGATATCTGTATCTTAGAATCCTCAATAGCTGTACTGGGTTGACAGAATCTTCTGGTATATTGGGACATCTGTATCTTAGAATCCTCAATAGCTGTACTGGGTTGACAGAATCTTCTGGTATACTGGGATATCTGTATCTTAGAATCCTCAATAGCTTTACTGGGTTGACAGAATCTTCTGGTATATTGGGATATCTGTATCTTAGAATCCTCAATAGCTGTACTGGGTTGACAGAATCTTCTGGTATATTGGGATATCTGTATCTTAGAATCCTCAATAGCTGTACTGGGTTGACAGAATCTTCTGGTATATTGGGATATCTGTATCTTAGAATCCTCAATAGCTGTACTGGGTTGACAGAATCTTCTGGTATACTGGGATATCTGTATCTTAGAATCCTCAATAGCTGTACTGGGTTGACAGAATCTTCTGGTATACTGGGATATCTGTATCTTAGAATCCTCAATAGCTGTACTGGGTTGACAGAATCTTCTGGTATATTGGGATATCTGTATCTTAGAATCCTCAATAGCTGTACTGGGTTGACAGAATCTTCTGGTATATTGGAATATCTGTATCATAGAATCCTCAATAGCTGTACTGGGTTGACAGAATCTTCTGGTATACTGGGATATCTGTATCTTAGAATCCTCAATAGCTGTACTGGGTTGACAGAATCTTCTGGTATATTGGGATATCTGTATCTTAGAATCCTCAATAGCTGTACTGGGTTGACAGAATCTTCTGGTATATTGGGATATCTGTATCTTAGAATCCTCAATAGCTGTACTGGGTTGATAGAATCTTCTGGTATACTGGGATATCTGTATCTTAGAATCCTCAATAGCTGTACTGGGTTGACAGAATCTTCTGGTATACTGGGATATCTTTGGTTTATGGACGCGGATATTCTTTAATGGACGACGGCTGAATTATGAATGACGGACCAGACGCTTGTAATCTGTATCTTAGAATCCTCAATAGCTGTACTGGGTTGATACTCCGTCCACTAAACGCGCGTGTTGGCTGGAGTATCTTCTTGAATCTGAAGCTGATATCCGATAAGTAGTCGTTCACCTTTGAAGCTGATGCAACAAGCTCGCCAAACTGGTAACACTGGTAGCTCAACAATGAGAAAGTCTGGTACAGATACAAGTATCTCAGTTCCAGATACACGGCGAAGACAAGACTGACAAGGAAGATTTAGACAGGTTTGTTGGCATATCTTCTTTATTTCTTCTTGGACAGTGCCACGAATCTCGCCAGTTCCAGCCTTTTCATGGCTGATGGCGGATAGTATGAGGAGGCTATTCATATGGTGCTTTATAGGATAGCTCCAACCACAGCCATCACATAACAGAGAACATGCAATATGGACTTATGGGGGCGAAAATGGAACTTGATAGTGAAGGGAATTCCCGGGTCGAGCCAAGAAAAACCTAGAGTAACAGACGGGGTAGTTCGAGCCGCTTTCATTGATCGCCTGAAATTGCCTACAGATCAAGTAGATAGCTTCCTATTTCAGTCTGTTCATAGATTGTCGTGGGGTCCAGTGGATAAGAAGAATATTCATGTGAGATTTCTTCGTTTGGAAGATCGAGATTTAGTTCTTGAAACGGCCCGCAAACTCCCCAGGGGTAACGGTTTCAGTGCTGTGCCATGTCTTCCCCCACCCCTTGCCCAACGCCGGTATGAATTATCGAGACGGCTACAGAGTCTACCAAAGGAGGATCAAGCAAAGCAAAAGATAGTCTATTTGAAGGAAGCCCCCTTTATAAGCCTCGTCCCAAGATAATCGGTTTCACGTGTCCTTGGCTATATGTCGATATCCAGATAGACTTTTCGTGCTGTTTTGCAAAGTAAATGTACCTGCATTTGTTATTAGACTTGCTCTAACTATTAGGACGAAATTGCTCTCCTCTGTCATCATGACAAAATTTGAACCCCACCAGCATGATATATATCCACTGTATTGAGTATGTGAACAACGGTCAGACGTAACATACTGACTTCATGAACTATTTTCTACAGTATAAATCCCTGATTGATACAGATACAGACTCGGAGCAAGTCTGTGTGAATGACAGTAGTTGTGTGACGATCTGAGATTTACCACTCAGCGGCAGTTATGTCACATACAAAACGAAAACAAAACAAACTATGCTGAGCTTTGATCAAGCTGTGTAACACTGTGTGTACGAAATTTGTTATTTACATAAAGTAAGCGATAGTAAATTTGGTGTCGCATTAGACACGAACCTATTTTTTGGTGTCGCATTAGACACGAACCTATTGGAGTTTGCATTACAGATGGACTTCTTCTTTCTTGATGTGGGCAAGTAGCTCACATGTTGCTGAATTTGTTCAGCCGTTTTGGGTCTTGCATCATCAATAAATCCCAGAGATTAGCTATTTGCATGAAGCTTCCTTTCAAGTATTTAATTTCATGCTCCTTTGGCTTCTGTCGACGTTCAAGTTGACTTTCATGCGTGTGATCAATTTCATGCTCTGTTGATTGAGGCCGACTTTCATGTCTCGCGTTGTCGGTTACGTAATAAATTCGTGAATGAGTCTAAATGTACTAAGCTAAATGATATGGTAAAATTATCTCATATTGCTACGGATAACGAGTACCAATTATGTCACAATATATGACGATCTATTATTGATAGTACTTTTTGTTTTTGTTCATTTTTCCTTCTTGTTCTTTTTTTTATGACTTTTGGTAAATATTTGTGGGATGGGAAAGTATATCTGGTATATATTGGGGGAGGGATCCACATTTGTATTCGATTCATGAACTCTCCTTCTAAATTTAGGAAGTTATTTGTATGTATTATGTAGTTGTGTTATGTATTTTGTTTTCCGTTTTCCGTTCCGCGTGCACATCCCCTGACCGCATACTAAACTGTATCAAATGTACTATATACTATTATACTTGCAGCATTTTGATAAGCCCCTCTTTAACCCAGACCTCAAATGTATGCTGACGTAGAAAGTACCAACGATCTTCAGAATCTGCCTTTTTTCGCTGCGAATGCCTTTGAGACCACCACCCCTAACACTCAAGATAAAAGGGATACTTTTCTAGAGGGGTTCGAAAACATGTGCTTCAACCCATTAGATTTGAATGATGCAGACAATCATACATACATCACAGACGACACCTCGTATGAAGCATCACATTGGAATAAGATTAGCAATCAACAGTCTAATTATTATATTGAAGACACATTTAATTCCAATATAAAACAAAACAATATAACTGATAACCAAGCCATATCGTTCATCCATTTTAATGCTAGAAGCCTCAAAAAACATTTTACCGAAATAGTGGGACTTGTCCGTAACCTTGATTTCAATTTTTCCGTAATTGGAATGCCCGAGAGCTGGCTTAATCCAGTCACCGAGTCACTGTATACCATACCTGGATATGAACCATACACTTCCTCTAGAAAAAAACAGGAAAGGCGGTGGCCTAGTGCTATACGTCAATAATAATTACACTTGTACTGTTCGCGATGACCTGTCATATATAGATGACAATGGAGAATATGAATCGCTTTTTGTTGAATCACAAATAAACCAAACAGTTTACTTATTTGGTATTATATATCGACTTCCGGATAAAAATGTCAATTATTTTAACTCTCATATGTCGGATATTATGCAGACCCTCAAAAATGAAAAGAAAAAATGCGTTATCATGGGAGATTTCAATATTGATTTATTTAAAACAGACCGCCATGGACCGTCTAAAGACTTCATAGAAAATATGAAATCAAATTATTTCTTTCCTAAGATAACCAAACCAACTCGGGTCAAATCCAATTCCGCTTCTTTAATCGACAATATTTATTCAAATTTCCACGAAGGTGGACTTCTCTCTGGTATACTTCTTTCAGATGTGACCGACCATTTTCCTGTATTCCATATAAATAAGAGTATAGATGAGATCAGTTCTAAAGAATCGAGCTTTAGTTA